>JAAEAF010009389.1:0-46133 GCA_011037195.1 Triatoma infestans
AAATTTCCGCCTGGTAATGCCTTATCCTCTACATGGATCTCTTCTAATTTGATTGTAGATTGTTGTAGGAGATTATTGCCTGAAAGATCTGTTGTACCCCCATTAGCCTTCACTAGCTACAGACAACCCTGCCCATAACCGGACAGTGAGTTTAAGAGGCTCCTAGGAAGAGAAAATCTAAGGGCAGCATGCTGGATTCGAACCGGGGACCTTCGCGTTGCTAGTCCAGCGCGCTCCCAGTAAGCTAATCTCTTCCTTCTCTCCTGGCTTTCTCCAATTAACTACGGACAGAGACCCTAGTTTATGTACTGTGTTTGTTCTTGCCTGTAAAGTGTAGTGTATGTAGTTTAAGTGTATTGTGTAACGTTTTGACTAAGTGCATGGAGTACTGAGCTATGGTAAACCGTGGTCTCGCTACTTTCCAAGTAACTGCATGCAACAGATACCCCTTACAGGCTTGATACAATGGCAATAATACGATTTGCTCTTACAGCAGAAAGATTTTCTTATACGATGCATCTATTAAACTTGGATGATGACAAGGAAACTATGGAAAAAGATATAAGTTGTGGTAATGGACTTTTGAGGAATGCACTTTAGGAAGAGAGAATGGACAGGGTTCCGAATGACAAAGTGAGGGAGATGATGGGGTGAGGGAAAAAATAATCGAAAAAAAACTGACATGGTTCGGACATGTCAGAACAATGAGGAATGGCCCAGTCAATTTAGGGAATGGGTTCCGAGAGGACATGCAGGAGAGGCAAACCAAGGATACAATGGGAGGATAATATCGAGGAGGAAATGGCGGTACAGGACGACGAGATGAAACAGGCACTGGAGAGATAGAAAAAATGGAGTGACGCTCTTGGTTTTGAGGCTAATTCCGGAAGAAATGTGGAAATCGTAAAAATGAAACTACATAGTAAGAATAATATAAATTTTCTTGAATTTGGAATTTTTGACACCAATATGTATTAATTTACAATATGTATTGTAATACCAACATTTAATTACAATATGTATTGTAATTAAAAATAAATGAATATACTGCAAAAATTCCAAATTTGAAGAAAGTCGATCAATCGCAAATACCATTTTACTGTATTTTTTAATTTTATAATTTGTCACAATTCACGAAAAAGATTGCACCAAATTTATAAAGTTAAATTTAATAAATAAATAACCTTTATTTGTATAAATAAATCTTTATAAAAAAAAAAAACAGTCAACAAAACACAAGAAGTACACACCTTTTAAATTAATTACTATGAATTTAATTAACATAACTTTTGTTGAAACTTATTAAGTTTTTTGATTACAAATTCAACCATTGAGGATCTTTAGAGTTGTTTAATTTTCAAGTTAAGTTACTAAGATCAGGGTGAACTTGGTGATTCATTAGTCTACACTCTGTAAAATATTGCAGTCATTCTTCTACACTCCATTTTATCTTAGTTACCCTTGGCCATGTCCCAGACGATAGGGTTGGGCGACCTGTGGTCTTTTCCATTCTCTTCGTATCAATTCTATTAACTCATTGCCTATTTGTCTTCTCATCCAATTCCTATATTCTTTCACTAATCATTTAATAAGTCTGTGAAGGAAGGGATTAGCTCAGTGGTAGCGGAGTACCCGGATGGATATTGAGTTGGTAATTTTGTCTGGCATTTCATAATTTTTTTTTTTTAATGAGAATCATTACAGATTGTAAATATAATAAATAATGAGTGTTATGCGACATAGAAAGGTTTATTTGTGCTCCCCAGAGACTTCTCAATACACTGAACCTCCGAACACTGTTCTATCACAGAAACAGTGGGTTATAGAGGCAGGCTTCTAGGGCAAGAAAATCTAAGGGCAGCGTTGCTGGACTCGAACCCGGGCCCTCACTTTACAGCCCTTTGAGTTGATCTCGGTGACTGAAACTTCTGAATCCTAAAACTTTATCAATAATCATTCATTCAATTTTTAACGATTTTTCTGCAAACGCTGGAGCTTCACTGTGACTACTGCCTTCGGGTGCTGGAGCTCCCCGAACATCGTTTACCAATTATATCCGCTATGGAAATTGTTAAGCGTAAAGTGTCCTGGTTTAGTTCTTGGATTGCTCTTGCGCAGACATATGCCTCCCCGTTTAATGGGGATCTGCTGGATAAACCTTGTGGCGCCTGCAACATGCGGCTCTACATGAATTTATCAAAAATCGCGGTAGAGAGCAGTCTCTGCTGCGTGCAAAGGATTTCAAGCGGTTCTTATTGTATAGTGCGCTGTTAGAGGTTAAGGGCGAGTTTGGTGTGTTTTTCGGACCAGAAACGGAAAGCTTACTGAATCTAGTAGGCATGAGTCTCCTGTTTAAGTTAAGGGGGGGAATTATTACACTTGAATTGTGTACTGTGGCTTCTGAGGGATGATGCTAGTGAGTTGTATGCTATGTGTAATTTGGGGCTTAGAGAGGACATGTTCCATTTCTTAGCGGTATGCCCCTTAATCTATGTGAGTTTAGAACTCGTTTTTTGGGTACTCCAACGCTCAGTGCCGGTGAGATTGTTGGCGCGTTGTCCTCCACTGATTGCCTTCCGATCCTCAGGTTCACTCGCCATGCATTAAAGTTAAGGTCACATTATTATTAGCTCACTTCTTTGCATTGTATTGTAATAAGACTATAGTGGGTGCGTATCTAGTTTTATCTAGTTTTTCTTTATACAGAATCCGTTTTTCTATTATAGTATATTATAATAAGATTACTGTAGTGGTTTTCTTTTTTTTTCTTTTTTTTATATATATCTATTTGTTTTTTGCATATTAAGAAGCCCATATTAAGTTTGTTTGTTGTAGCCTAAGTTTGTTTTATTATGCTTCATTTATAGTTGATCACCTTTATGTTTCATTGATATATTATTCTTATAGAAGGTTTTCCTTTTTCTTTGTTTCTTTTTGTGAGAAAATTATCATTTAGAAGTAAACTTCGGCAGTAATTTCATGTAGATTTTGCAGTATGTCTGCTCTTAGTATTTTTTTTCTTTTCTCTTTGTCAAATAAAAGTATTTTATAATAATAATAATAATAATAATAATCTAATTTTTAACTCGAAGATTTCTTAAGAGTTTCACAGTTTAAATAGTCACTATATATATAAGACATTTAAACAAAAATTCTCGAGTAAGTTTTATGAAATTTTGTAATATTTTTTTGGAAAAAAAACTAATTTTAAGAAGTTTCGTAATTCTTCTCGATACCTTTAATTCTCTTACTGGCATTTCAGACAATGTCTATATCGAGCTGCTAAATATTTAATACAAATTCCCAAATCAAGAATATTAATAAGTTAGATTCTAACGGGGGAATTGGCTCTTCAGCCTACGCCACCGCGACACCCCAAGGATCTATTGTGGCACCCCCTAGTTGGAGACCCTCCCCCTATCCTGTCCTTAGCCGGACTGTGGAATTAGGGGGGGCTCCCAGGTGGTCAATCAGAGCACCTGCTATCAGAGCACTCTCTCGAGTGCCTTAAAAGACTTAATAGGTCTGAGAGAGGGCCCTGGCTGAGGCTTGTTGGCACCAGCTTCTCTTTACCAAAGAGGCGGTACCTTAGCCAGACCAGCCCCTCGCACTGACATACCACATGCAGTGCCGTCTCCTCTTCTTCCTGACAAAACCTGCACAGGCTATCCGTTGCCAGGCCCATGCGATGCATGTGCTTGTTAAGTCTACAATGGCCAGTGAGAACGCTAACTGCTATCCTTATGGCCACCTGGCCTAATTGGAGTAATTCCGCAGTTGGCTTGGCGAGTGGCTATGAATAAACGTTTTCGCCTGCCTCTGGCCTGGAGTTTAGACCCACCATTCCCTTGATCGGTCCTGCATCCATAACTTAATGGATGCACTCCTGAGGCATCTTGAGACACCACAGAACGGCTCCGGCCCGATAAGTGCTCTCATTGAACCCTCCCGGGCCAGGCGGTCCGCCGCCTCATTGCCTCTGTAACCCGAGTGCCCAGGTACCCAAACCAGGAAGACCTTATTATGGCTACTAATTTCCCTGAGTGCACCTAGACAGTCCCACACCAGCCTTGAGCTGATCTTCCACGAGTCAATTGCCCGCAGAGCAGCCTGGCTATCGGAAGAAATGACGTCTCTGGAGTTATACACTCCCCGTCTTCTTATTTCGGCGGCGCAGATAATAATCGCGACTAGCTCCGCCTGAAAGACCGTAGCTAGCCTTTCCAGGCTCACCGAGATATTACATCTCGGATGAGCCCCGTACACGCTGGCTCCTACTCCATCTTCCATCTTGGACCCGTCCGTGTACCACATAGATTCGCCTGTAATTGGGTTCTTCCATGCCCCTCTGTCTAATATCAAGACTTTGAAGGGTTTTTGGAAGTCATATCTAGGAGTCATTATGTCCGTAGGCAGACCCAAAATCGGGTCCTCCCATAGGTCTTGGTAATTCCCAGTATGCCTGGGATAAATGGGAGCTTGTCTCTGTTGTAGTCGTGCCACAACTGCTCTTGCAACGCCTTGGACGTAAATGTGGAGTGGTGGAAGGTTTAACAGGACCTCCAAGGCCGCAGTGGGGGTAGTCATCATAGCACCCGTCGTACTCAGGCATGCCAGCCTTTGAACACTTCCAAGCGCTCCCGACCCCCCCATCTGCAAGGTCTTTGTCCACCACACCACCGCCCCTTGGGTTACCATTGGTCTCACCACACAGGTGCAAATCCACAGGGCCATCCTCGGGCTTAATCCCCAACTTTTACAGCATAGCCTCCTACACCTACCCATGGCGATTTTGGCTTTGTGTGCGGTGATGTTAATATGAGAGTTCCATGTCAGCCTACAGTCAAATATGATTCCCAAATATTTGGCCTCCATGGCAAAGGGGATCACAACTCCTCCGAGTATTTGCTGTTGTAAGCCTTGTGATATTTATAAGTTACACTTGTCATAAGAGTGACGTGATGTGTCGCATCAGATTTTTACGTTCACTTTCTCTATAAGTGTAACAGTAACCAAGAGAGCAGAGAAAGAGAAACAAAATGCCAAGCATTCTGTCAGACTAAAGTGGGAGAAGTTATATAAACACTGCGACGGGACATAGAGGATAGAGTTCAAATTAGTTCAGAAGATAGTTCACCAGTCATAACGTGTCATTACCCCTTCCACTCTACCGTCTTTACTATAAAGTCCAGGCAGTCAGTGTAACTCATCATTATATTACAAGTGTTAACCAAGTCTTGTTTGTTAATTCATCAAACCAAACCAATTCTCTCGAACCAACTCATCCATTATATAAGAGTAATTAATTCTGCGATCATATTAAGTTTGAAGAAGAGAATGTAATTGGATCCCCGGCAACACTTGGCGGAAATTTAGGTAACATGACGGAATATTTCCCAGGCAGATGTAGCCTGATTTCCCGGAGAAACCGAAGGACAATATAAAAAAACAGCAGTTTTATTAAGAAAGCCTAATGTCACGAAATCCCTAAAATTCTCCACAAAAGAATTTTATTCGTACATATATGTGTGAGTGATAGGGGCATGATGGTCAACTAGAGTTCACCAATGAATAAAGTTAAACCTATGGAATTGCACATAACCACAAACCCGCCATCCTTATGCGTAGTGCATGAATGTTAAAAGTGTCTGTGTTACATGGTGTTTGCGTTGTTAGGATAGATATTTCTTGGAGTTGTAGGAGAGCTAAGATTTCAGTAAAACCCAGCTAATCTATTCCCCCACTAGTAGACAATGTTTTCAAAAAAAAAAAAAAACGGAGTGATTTTCACAAAAAATGATTAAAAGTCTTTTTTATGTTTCTGCGATGTAACAAATGTGTATATTTTAAAAAATTCTTTCTCCCACATCTTCAAGACTTTATATATATATATTAAAGCCTTGATAAAGACAGGAAATTCTGTCCGAAACGTTGGCATAATTGAATGTTTTTTTGTTTTTTGTTTTTTTACCGATCCTCACCAAATTTCTTCATAACATAATTCATCAACGGTCAACAAATTTTTGTATATTTCGAGAAAAAAATAAAATTACGAACAAACTGAAGATAATAAAACATTTAGTAAGTTTTTTCGGTTATTGGAGATTGATTGAAATCATAAAATCAGGTTGCCTGAGAGCTAACGAAATAATTACACTTTTGATTATTAATACTTGAAAAATTATGACCATACACATGTGCCACATACCTTCATATATATGTAAGCACGCACGTGAATATCAAAAACATAAACAATACCTACACCTGCGCAAACTATAAACTTATTATAGTGTTGTACATAAATTTCTTTATAACCACCTTTATATATAAATATATTTATATACACCGCTATAATAAAATCCATCTGGACATAAGATATTAAATTGTGGGGTTCAGCAAAGCCGTTCTAACACCTAACCCAACCAATCAAAAATCTTGCGCAATCCACACTGGATTACCAGTCATAATACAATCCATGAAGATCTGAATATCCTGCTTGTCCTAATAGTGGCCGAATCTCTTTATTCTAAGTATTGAAATTTCTCTTTATTACTTGCCGCATGAAATTCAAGAAATTGAAGAAAAACAGTTTAGAAAAGTAGTAAGAAGATTTCTGATAGAGAAAACTTTCTACAGTGTTACTGAATATTTAGAATACAAGTGGAAGGTTACAGAATTTTGTATAGACTAAGTATCCCTGGTTATATGTAAGTTACATTAATTATAAAGAGCAAATTTTATTTAAAGTAAACTCAGTTTCTTTGTACATCACAGCTTGAATTTGTTGACGTGCTTATTGTATTTTTGTAATACGTTAAACCTTAATAAATAAATAAATAAATAAATATTATTTGAACATGTTCATCCCATTCCTAGGCTTCCATCCGCCTCCTGTCCTCCAAAGAAATCCCTGACGCCCAAAGCTCTACGGTCGTAACCTTGAGATTGGTTTAAAAGGCGTAATTTAGCATTTAAAGAGAGAGTGAGCAATGGGTTGTTTCTCCCCACCTACAAACTCATGAGATTTTATTGTTCTATATCATTTTTTCAAAGTTCACGTTTGTATAAATGTAAAATGAAAAAAAAAAAAAAAAATTTTTTTTCAATAAAACCTCAATTTTAAATAACTCACTTTGATCGCAATACTTCATTTAATAAGTATTGCGGTAAGAGAAACTCAAAATATGGTGTAAAAAGACTAATAAGAACTTCGTCTTAATTCATTTTCCAACTTGTAATAGACAAATTTTCTAAAAAAAACTCAGTATATTTTTACAACATAATTAATTGCACTCAAAACAAATATGGACAAAATTAATGCTCCTCATATTTACTTGTAATGAAAATCAATAAATATGTAATTTTGTTTTTTTTTTAACACTGAATTTTCTCTAAACAAAAAAAAAAGGAAGGTCTTAAAGTTTTGAAAAGAAATGTACGATACTATTAAAGTTCATTTTACAGGAAATGAATTCAGATATATGAATGATTGGATACGGTAAGAAGAAGCTTGAACAAAACTAATTTATCAGCAACAAAAACCAATACTAGAACCTCCTCTTACTCCCAGGGTCACGTTTGTTCCTATTTTGTTTTCCTATCGGTTTTGGAATATTTAAACTATCTTCCGAAGTTAATTTACTAGAAATGGTTATCTTCACTATTCTCTCTTGCCAAATAATTCTAAAAATAGATGTTTATCTGCAATCGTTCAATAAAGTGGAGAAGAAGGGAAGGCCGAATCCATTCTCCAAAAGTTTAACAATGATTGCTCTCTATGTGAACCTAGTATAAGATCTTTTCATTATAGACCAGTTTCTCCCTTAAAAATTATACAATTATTAAACTAAACAGAATATAAGAATCTATTACGATAAAGTTCAAATTAATTACAATAACGTCAACAAAAACAAAAATTAACACCCTAATTGGGTCACAGAATCTATTGAGATAATGTTTAAATTAATTACAATAACGTCAACAAAAATTAACACTCTAATTGGAACACAGAATCTATTGAGATAAAGTTTAAATTAATTACAATAACGTCAACAACAAAAAAATTAACACCCTGGGACACAGATTCTATTAAGATAAAGTTTAAATTAATTACAATAACGTCAACAAAAATTAACACTCTAACTGGAACATAGAATCTATTGAGATAAAGTTTAAATTAATTACAATAACGTCAACAAAAATTAATACTCTAATTGGGACACAGAATCTATTGAGATAAAGTTTAAATTAATTACAACAACGTCAACAACAACAAAAATTAATACCCTAATTGGGACAAATATAAGAAGATTAAGATTATAATTCATAAAACAATTTTTTTTTGACAATTCGTTTCTGTTTTTATATTTAAATTGTACATAAAATGTATTCCTCTGTAATCACTGTAAGTGAGTGTACACAATATTGTGGTGTATTATAATTTGCCTGAGAGTGCGTTAAATCAAAATTAGTGTATGCATCCAGTCATCAATACAGATATTATGTAAATGTTAGGGAATCACATGGTAATAGGTAAGTGCTGTCAGGTACTGTGATATCTGTATGATTTTTTTTTTTTTTTTTTTTTTTTTTTACGCGCACACCGTATGGGCCGTTCCCGAGCTCTCGCTCATAACAGCCCAAAATCTGTATGAATACCAAAATCCCAGAAGAAATATCGTAATTCATTTCCTACTTCATATAACAAAAGGTAGGCCAGATTTAAAATGCAAACATATGGAGCCATATTTTTATAATATAACGCGTGAAAATAAAAAAAAATAAAAAACAGAAAAAATCTGGTGTGAAGTGCGCACATGACGACTTTCTCTTACTGCAGAAGAGAGCGCCAATAATATTTGAAGAAATACGTGAAATTTAAGGTTGTAAATTTCTCAGAATCACTAAAAAAAATCAAAGAGTGATAGGTTTTATATATGTATGTACAGATAGTATTTATTCCAACTTTAAAGGAAACCAGTCTTGATATGTGGATGGGTCCGCAATGCTGGATGATGTCTGGTATTTTATCCGTAGTAGCATGCATATTTATGTATATTGTTCCTAACCGCTTTCGGATTTTCATCCATCGTCAGAGCAAATTCACCAAGTTCATGTAAAGAGTACACTTTATCGTAATTTTCTGTTACACTCACATTTGTTGGTTGTATATATGTGAGGATAACCTTATAACCTTTCCATAACCTTATAACCTCCCCACATATATACAACCAACAAGTATGAATGTATGGCTATGCCCACACTTGTGCCACTTTTCTTTCAACAGTGGCATGCGTCATAGCACACGGTGTGATGAACGAGAGGCATGCGTTATTGCATGCCTCATGGATGTTGAATGGGCCCTTGTTTTCATGACGCAACCAACAGCGCACGTGTATCCGACTACTTGGGTTTTCGTTCAACATTCTATGCGTCTTCTTAATCTCTCTACACTTGTGTAGGTTATATTTATATAATTAATTTCAAATATTATTTAATTAGTTTTAATTATAATTTTAATAATAATTTTATTATTAAAAAATTATTATTATTTATATAATTTATAAATTTTATAATTTTATTTATATTATTATTATTTTTTTTTAATATTTATTATTAACTGATAGTATTAAGCTATTATTATTAATTAACATCTCGACATGACTTCTGGTATCATTGCAGATATGCTTTCTTCGATACTGTACATAAATATGCCAAAGACGTTAGTGAATCCAGGTAGCGAGAAACCTCAACGTAATCAGTAGCCTCATTTCAGGTGGAATAGCATCTCGAAAACGAGTATACTTCTTTGAAATGATTGGCACTTTCATTCTTAACAAGTTGTAGAAGGTGTCCTTCGACATACGTGTAAAATTCCAAAATACGCCTAAGTCAAGCTGAAGTTCTGTGACTAGTCCAATATTTCGTTTTCTGTAAAGCTGCTTTGTCCATAAGGGCTCGCTGTTTTTTTTTTTATCTTTTTCGTGCACTTTTCAAAAACTGATAACCCGAACAAATAGCTAATGCCGCTTCTGAATCCATCGATGAAATGCACACTGAACAGATGATTAAGTGTGGACAACGAATTGAATGTCTCAAGAGGCATGCGTGACGCATGTTAAAATGGAAAGAGGAAGCGCAAGTTGAAAGTGAAGAGGAAGAGGAAAGCGCACAAGTGTGTCACATACCTAACAGAAACATACGTTGAAGTGAACACTCTACACGAACTTGGTGAATGTGCTCTGACGGATGAAAATCTGAAACCGGTCAAGAACAATATAAATGCTACGATGGATAAAATAACCGATGGAAACCAGTGTTATTTTTCGATATAATTTCAAAAACCTATTCTGGAAAGCCGTACTTCCTGATTAGCCGATTTCCTACAAATTTGGAATTCTAGTAATGATTTCCGTGTATATATTAATATTGTATCAGTGGTGAAACAATATACTGTATTGAAATGATACTTTAGAGGAAACAATGTTAGGCTGTACCTAACCGCCCCCCCCCCAGAACCTCCCCCAAAAAAAGTCAATTTTCCGGGAAAAAATATTTCAAATAAAACTGATAGGTATTTATGTGCGTAAATAGTATACGAAGTTTAATGAAAATTGTTTGAAGCTGATTTCGAGAAATCGTAAAAATTGAAAAAAAAAAAAAAGAAAAAAGAAAATCACTCAGTAAAGTCGTATAAAGTTGATGGATTATTCCCCAAAAACCTTTTCATCAGATATAGAATTCTAAAGTCCTGCGGTTTTTATATTTATGTTATATTTTGTTCACATACTTACAGACGAATCGCCAAAAACTTTCTTTTTTTTTGTATTCAGGGGACCGCAAAACCGTGTATTTCCGGTGAAAACTGAATTTCGAACAAATTCTTGTCAAAAAACGCAATACTTTCTCTTATCAGCAACAGTAAGAGAAAATGAAAGGCTTATAAAATGTACTCTTGAGTGGCGGGGAGGGGACGCGATCTTTATAAACTTTTTCTATCGAAAATTTTGGGTTTCCATCTCTCTCTCTCTTGGTGATGCCTAAACGAAATCTATTTTCAACATCACTTTGTGTTATTTGTGAGCGATTTTATTGGTAAAACATTTTTATTCTAAGTTCTGGGACATACTTCAACTGTTTTGAGAATTTGAAAAAAATCGCAAAAATTCTCTAACTGTTGCTAAAGAAAGATAAATTTATTATGCTCTGGGACTTATGTCCCTTAAGAGCAACAAATAAAATTTACATTATTAAAAATATTTTCTCTGATCTGAGAGACTAAACTGAAATAAATTCCTTATTACTATTTACATTTATAATTTTGTATAAAAAATTTACATATATAAAAATTACTAATAATAATAAATTAATAAAATAATAATAATAATAATAGCAATAATAATTATTAATATAATAATATAAAACAAAAGAAAAAAAATAACTTCTATACACAAACTTAAAAATCTCATTTGTACAGTCCAAACAAATGATTGTAATAAAAAAACTTAAAACTAGGCAGTGATTTCTTGTTGGTCAGTCAGTAGGTAAGTCGTTCCAGGGTCTACTGGCAGCAGCAGTAAAAGAATTTTGGTACGTTACAATCCTATGTGGTTGTACGTAAAGTCTGGAATCGACAGTCCTTGTAGTTCTTAAGTCTAGTGCAGCTTTTTGTGTAAACATGTCATATAAGTATTTTGGAGTCTGTGTCCTAAACAATTAGTATATGAAATTACCCATAAAGTATTTTTTCTACGGTAGTCAACAGTAAGCCAGTTTAGAGTAAAGTAATGTAGTGCAATATGTTCGTCTTTCCTAATATTTAATATAAAACGGATACAGGAGTTAAGTGATCTCTGGGAGTTTGGTGTTAAGTTCCGAAGTAAGATCAGCATATACCAGGCAACAGTAATCAAAATGAGGAAGTATGAGAGTACTAACTAGCTGTTTACGGAGACATATAGGCAACATATTTTTATGGAGTTTTAGCTGGTATAGAGATTTATAAATACTATTGCAAATATTACTAGCATGGCTATTCCAAGATAACGTATTAGAAATCGTCACACCTAAACATTTCGCAGTCGTAACATAAGGTATATTTATGTTATTAACAGTAATTTTGGAAATTAAGTCTAAATTAATTGTATTTATATATTTTCTACTGCCAATTATCATTGCTTTTGATTTTGTTATATTAAATGCAATAAAATTTGACTTTGTCCAGCTAAGGATTGAATTCACATCAGACTTTACTCTGGCAATACCAGACTCCAATTCAGAGGGCAGACAGTGCAAATATATTTGTAAATCAACCACAAAAAGCATATGTTTACAGTATTTTATTACACTAAGCAGATCATTAATATATAAACAGAATAAAAGAGGCCCTAAAACAGAACCCTGCGGTACTCCACAATTAATTGACTTCCAAGAAGATCTTTCCTCACTACTACCAATCACTAACTGCCTTCGACTACAAAGATACGATTGAAACCACGACAAAGTAGAATCAGAAAAATTTAATAATTTTAATTTATGAAGTAAAACTGAATGACAGACTGATTCAAAAGCTTTAGAGAAATCAAAAAGCACTAAAATAGTCACCATTCTTTTGTCAATGGCCAAAAGAATATTATCTGTTATTTTCAGCAGTACTGTTTGTGTACTGTGACCTTCCCGATAGACAGACTGGAATGGATTTAATAAATTATTAGTTTTTAGATATTCTTTTATTTGGTAGCAAACAATCCTTTCTAAAGGCTTAGAAACAGCAGGAAGTAAGGATATAGGTCTCAGGTCGTTCAAAGAGGAAGGAAGTTTAATTTTGTGGGAGGACAAATATGATATTGTTTCCATATTGACGGATATATTGAGTATGTTAAAGAAAAATTATAAAGCTCCAATAACGGAGCTATAATAACAGGTATAGATTTTTTTTAGGAAGTCTATAGGAATTCCATCAATACCCTTAGCGTTAGATTTGCTGCAAAAGAGATTAGCTAGAAGAGTATCAAGTGTTATATGTTTAAAATAAAATTGCTCGTAAGTGAAACTTGCGTTTGAATGAGCCCATTTATAGAGATCACAGTCAATATTGTTATTAACAAAGCTGGCAAAGTATTTGTTAATTTCATCACAAGTAAAAGATATATTACTCTGTCGTGATCGAGATTTAATTAAACTGAGTTTTCTTAATTCATTCCAAATTACCTTGGAATCATTTGTGCCAGAAAATGTACTCGAGTAAAATGTATGTTTAGTCTTTTAATTATATTTTGTACTTGATTGTAAAGAGAGAGAGAGAGTGAGAGACGGATTTATTTTCTTAATTTTAAGGACGCCACTGTAAAAATTTGTTTAATATATTATAAATAAATGTGACAAAATTATTTTTAAAATACAAAATTCTTTTAAGGCTCTTAAAAAAAACGCCACCAATCTGTATTATTTTTTCATCTTCTGGAACTGCTTCTCCAACTATCTGCCTCAATAAAGCCCTTCCAATCAGTTTCCGTTTTACTTGACAGTTTTGCCATTTTTTTTTTTTTAATATATTCTGACTTACTCGACTTCTTTGTAACATCCCGCCTTTGCCCCACAAGTACAGATATTTCTACCTTACATGACTTATCCTCAGACCATAATCCAGTTCTCCTTGTTATCAATTCCCAACCTCTCTACAAACCTAAATACCACTCTCTAATAAATGGACTAATCGACTGGGACAACTTCAGGAGCATAATGGACAATGAAATCGACTTACACACTCCTCTAAAAACCAATGATGACGTTGACAACGCCGTACATTTTTTGACCAAGACCATTCAAAAAGCAATCTGGCTCTCAACTCGTCAGATTAATCCTAAAGTTAGAAAGCCTCAACAATACTTATCCCCTGATATTCGCAGTCTCATAACTGAGAAGCGAAGAGCCAGAGCGCTATGGCAAAGAAGTAGGTATCCCACAGATAAAAGACGATTTAACAAACTGACGCTATTACTGAAATCAAAACTTCGACCACTGCGCGCCGACTTACATGAACAATATACCTCAACACTCATTGCAACCAACAAGTCTCTCTGGTTTTGCACTCGTAGAATCCTATCATATAAAAATATTTCCCCTCCTCTTCGTAATGAAGACTTCTCTTGGGCTAAATCCGATGATGACAAAGCAGAGCTCTTTTCCTCTTATCTTTCCTCAGTATTCTGTCCCAACTCTGACATAACTGACAACGAACATGACACCAAAGTATTACAGGAACTTGATTATCCCTTACAACTTTCCCTTCCGCCTAAAGCATTTAGTCCTTCCGATGTAAAATATATTATTAAAAGTCTATCTTCCCGTAAAACCCCTGGATTTGACTTAATAACTACTAATATACTCAGACAACTGTCAAGACGTGCTCTACTATTTTTAACTTACATATATAATTCCGTTCTAAGAACTACTTATTTTCCTACATTGTGGAAATTCTCTATTATAAAGATGATCCCGAAACCCAGAAAACCATTGCATGATCCCCGCTCCTACCGGCCAATATGTCTACTTCCAGTAATGTCCAAAATCCTAGAACAGCTCTTACTTAAACGCATAGTTCCTATGATAGAATCTTCAAAAACCCTTCCCGACCATCAGTTTGGTTTCAGGCAAATGCACTCCACTATACAACAAGTTCATCGTGTTGTAGACGCCGCGGCATCCTCCTTTGAGAAGAAACAGTACGGTACAGGGGCCTTCCTTGATGTCTCTCAGGCTTTCGACAAGGTTTGGTACCCTGGACTGCTGTGGAAACTCAAAAGCATCCTACCATATACCTATTTCCTTATTCTTAAATCATACCTGAGCGATCGGTTTTGCCAAGTCTCTCAGGGTTCTTCCTTTTCTCCCTATTTCCCTGTGAAAGCTGGAGTACCGCAAGGTAGTATCCTAGGTCCAATTTTATACACAATATACACGGCTGACCTTCCCCTACACCCTAATACAGTAACATCAACTTTCGCTGATGATACTGCTATTCTTTCCTCCCATACCGAACCTACTATTGCCTCCAGTCATCTTCAAGATCATCTTTCCTTAATAGAAGAGTGGTGCAAAAAATGGAAGATAAAAGTTAATGAAAAGAAATGTATTCACACTACGTTTACACTTCGTCACTCCCTCTGTCCTGGTGTTAAATTAAATAACACCTTCCTACCTACTGCTGATAGAGTACGCTATCTTGGGTTATATATAGACAAAAGACTAACCTGGAACCCCCATACCAGACTGAAAAGGACTGAAACCAATAGACGATTTTTTATCCTTTCAAGACTCTTAGACAAACGATCCAAACTTACTTTAAAAAATAAGCTCACACTATACAAAACTTTACTACGACCAATATGGACTTACGGACTAGAGGTATGGGGATCCACTAAGCATTCCAACGTTTACCGTATCCAATCCTTACAATCCAAAATCCTACGAAAAATCACCAATGCTCCTTATTATGTCTCCAATAAAACCTTACATAATGACCTATCCATTCCATATGTGTCCGACCTAATTAAATCCCGCTATCAAAGATTCCATAACTCCCTGTCCCATCATCATAATCCTTTGGTTCAGCAACTTGCTAGTCAAACCTTACCTGATAATCCTTCTCGACGCCTGAAGCGTCAGTGGCCCCGTGACCTTTTAAATTAACTCCACAGCCTTGAAGTAATACCACTGGGTATTTTCTTCCCATGTAAATCATGTCTTGTAATCATTTATCACATTTGCTTATTGTATATATTGTACGGTTGCAAATAAATTATTGAAGGAGAAAAAAAATAATAATAACAATAATATATTCATTGGAATTTTTTTTTAAAAAAAATCCAAATACCTCAATATTAAGCACTTGTATGCCAAAACTTAACAGTTTTCGAAAGAAGTTCCTTCTGACCTTGTGACATGTTCATTTTATAACAACGAAATTTTTTGATTCCCTCTATTAATTTCATGTGAAATTCATTGGTATGTGGGTGAGTTGTTGTTTGTTTGTAGTAAGTAGCTTGTGGCGTGAGCGGTTTTGTAAAAGGGCTTGTACGAATGTTTAAAGAGATGAGAAGTAATAAGAAAACACTGGTAGATTTTAAATTAAATATATTATCATTAACGTAATTTAAATACTTCACAATATCAGAATAATATGCTTATTAATATACTGAAACTAGTTGGATTAAACTTTTATGTTTTAACATATAACTGGCACTGAATTTAAGAAAGCGATTTTTGACACAAGTGTTCTGGTTGGTGTTCTGAATTCAACACTTCCTTGTTTAAATGCAGAATTCAGACTGGTTAAAGAATGCTCTGCTCTAGTGGGGGATTATTCTCCAACAAAATAGTTGGCCAAGTTGCATTGACCCTAACGGATTCTTGTCCCTTTTGTCGCTTCAGTAGCACTGACCTTAAATTATAGTACCTGACTCTATCCCCTTCACTAAAATACACTATTTGAAGTTAACTAAAATTCACTATTTTATTTTCCAAAATGATTTCATTTAAAATATTGTCAAAATTCACTAAACTATTTAACCAAAATTTATTTTTCTCAATTGCTACTTCCACTACACATGTTATTTCCACATTTTTCTTGCATATCTGTTGGGGTTTCTATTCTCGTTCTCCCATATTTTTTAATGTCGTATTTCATTTTATACGCAATAAATTGTAATATTTCAATTTTAATATTTGTTTAGTTTCACTAACTGAACTCTAAACATAACACATGTTTCATCCTAACAACTGCATACATTTATTTATCTAACTATCTATTTCCATGGCGCTACAACCCTTGATGATTCCTGGCCCTCCTCTACATTTATTTATAATAGATTTAATTATAAAAAAACAAAAAAAACAAATTTAAAGTGGCATCCTTAAAAAATAAAGTTTAACCCGACTGTAACACTAAAGAAAAACTTACCTTCCTCAGTCGAACATTTATAGTGATAATAGCCCATTCTTAGTAGCTGTTAACAATAGAGAGTTTCTTTCTAATTGAACAATAAAAACATTAAGTTATTGAAAATATTACGAAGCAATACTTTGCGTTACTAAATAAACACGAAATATACACATATATGTAGGCACTGTAATGTTATATCCGTTACTAAGCAACTCTCCTCATTTTTATTATAATCAGATAAAAAATTTGTATCTATTTGCGGGGAATGTTGTATTATCAGTTATCTTTATTAATAAAAATATAAATAACGTTTTAATTCTTATCTTTGAAATTTTCTGTATAATGTAATTTGTTATATCTTTTTTTTTTTCTCTTTCTTTGTTAATTATTCGTTATGCATTTAATTGAAGAAGGAATGTAAATAATTTCTTTCATGACCTAATTTTCTGAATATCTTGAATGAAATATCATTGCGTGCTTGTCAAATTTTTGGGAATTACCCCTTTCCGTGATCTTTTCTTTTTCTGTTCTTTTCTTTTTTGTTAAAAAAAAAAATGGTAGGAAAAGTGCAATGTGAACGTATCATATATTGCAGGTTAAAAAAAAAAAAAAAAATTCAAGTGTAAAACGCTAACACCATTTTCCCTCACTGCAATTTACATAGTTATAATTGAAATATTTTTTTGTTTTTAAATTCATAATCTTTACTAGATTGTTAACTGTCTAAATATTATTTCAATGAAAGAATCTTTTTTTTATTATTATTATTATTATTATATATATTTACACCGACAGATTTATTGTCATAAGTAAATTTGATGAGAGCAATAAATAAGACAAAACAAAATAAATAAAACAAAATATAAATGAGCGTAGAAGTCACCCAGTGGTGACACTCCTTACTAGTTTAGTTTACTTTCATCCATTAAGAGATCACGAGGCCACATTCGCCGCAGACGTCTGTGAGGATTATCAGGGAGTGTCCGGGATGAGAGTCGACGAACGAGAGGGTTGCAATGAGTGGATAAAGGTTTGTGAAATTTTTTTGTAGCGGTTGTTGATGATATCTTTAAGGTAAGGGGTATTGAGGTCATTGTGGATAGTTAGATTTGATACATAATAGGGAGAGCATTAACTATATGGTTCTAAGGATTTTGGATTCTTGGGATTGGATACGTTGGAGATTTGAACGCTTGGTTGAAACCCACAGTTCAAGTCCGTATGTCTATATTGGTTTAAGAAATGACGTATATATTAGTCGTTGGTTTTCTAATGAAAGTCGTGATCTGTTATCGAGAAGTCTTTTAACAAGTCTGTATCGTATAGTAAGTTCCTGTCTTTTGAGTCCAAGATAGCGGACGACATCAACAGTTGGAAGAGGGACATGGTTATAGAATAGAGGTGGAAGATTGATCCGGTGTAATGTGAAGGTGATTTGCTTGCATTTGCTTTAATTAATTTGGATTTTCCAATTTTTTTGAACCAGGTTTCTATTTCAGTTAAATGAATTTGTAGGTTTCTATATGAAATTACAGGATCAGGATGAGGAGAGAGAATTGCAGTGTCATCTGCATAGGTTGTGAGACGGGTGTTAGTTTGGGCAGGAATATCTGCAGTGTATATTGTATAGAGTATAGGTGCGAGGATACTGCCTTGAGGCACACCTGCCTCAGAGCGATTAATGAAAGAATCGAAACTTTTAATAAAACGACTTACTCCCCCAAAGCCCATCTAAAAATAAATTTTCACAGAAAAAAGGAAGTTCAAACAAAAGTTGATATGTCTTTGAATTTATAGTTAATATACCAAATTTAATGAAACCAGATAGTGTCATTCAAGAGAAAATCGCGTCAAAGAGAATGAAAAAAGTTGAGTAAAGTCTTATTTTCGGTCAAACGGTCTTTTTCCAAACTTGGAATTATGAAAACACATTTATTCTAATTAATATAATACAGATGATGATAGACGAATAAAAAGTAATAGAGCTCTTTATATGTGAAGTAGTAGTGTACAAAGTTTAAACAAAATAACAATGAGATATTTGTACGGCAATGGCCAAAGGAGTTTTTTCAAGAAAAAGAATTCTTTGTTGCTCTACCTTTCGGGTACCATTGATGCCCTTCTTCAGGAGCTCTGTAAAAATTTATTGGAGAAAATAGAGTATTTTAAAGTGTAGTAGTATAATGGATGTGTTAGGTGGAGAGAATTTAGGTCTGGTTGATGAATTGAGAGGAAGACTTGGTTATCACTGTTAACTGATATATTAATTAAGAAACACAGACTGCCTGGACTTTACAATAGAGAAATGTTTAAGACAGAGTGTTATGAAAATGACACGTGCGATTGGATGTATTGAACTGAATTCAACTTGTTTTTGGACTGACCGTCGCTATATTTGTACAGCTTCTCCCACTCCAGTCCGAGAGAGTGGTTGAGCTTCTCTTTGCTCTCTTTGGTTGCTGAGCTTCTCTTTAGTTGCTGTTAC
This sequence comes from Triatoma infestans, assembly GCA_011037195.1. Taxonomy (NCBI): domain Eukaryota; kingdom Metazoa; phylum Arthropoda; class Insecta; order Hemiptera; family Reduviidae; genus Triatoma; species Triatoma infestans. The sequence continues at coordinate 19,428 of JAAEAF010009389.1, forward strand.
GGTGGTTATGAAAAAGTGCATAGATTTATAACAAAAAAAAACAAAAATTTAAATCGAAGAAATATTAACAGAAGAAATTATAAAACAGAAGTGACAATAAATTAAATAAAATGATATTAACAATAAGAGAAAATAAGACTGATAAATTAATTGATTCTGTCCTTCCTTCTCTCCAAAACTCAATTTCTTCCATCTTCAAGTACGTAGATGATTTGTTTCTCACCATTAATCCAGAACACATTTCCACTATCCTTCAAACCTTCAACTCTTATCCCCCACGCATACAATTCACATTAGAAACCGAAAATGCACAACAAAATAGACTTTCTAGACACATTCATCATTCGACCATGACAATTCATTCACACACACTGGTACACTAAACCCACTTACTCTGGAAGACTACTACACTTCCTTTCAGACCATCCTTTACAACAAAAAATAAACACCATAAAAAACCTATATAACCGTGAAATCCATTTATTGGACCCATCGTTCCATCAGGAACCATCCAAAAATACACAAACAAACCTACAACGAAGAACCCTCTAAACATTCCACCTAACACTGAACCACTGAACCTCCCATTTACCACTCGCTCACCTTCATTAGTCCTATTTCCAATAGAATCAATAACATCCTCAAAAACTTTATCCCCAACCTCCGAACAGGCTTCACTCCCACCAACAAACTAAATAAAATCTCAAAAATTAAAGACCCCATTGAAAAATCTAACAAAACACATACGGTATACAAACTTTAATATATTACACCCAACTGCAACGCTTGCTACATAAGTAAACCCAAACAGTTTTTTACAAAAAAGACTCTCAGACAACATGAACTAGACATTAATAACAAAAAAAAAAATGTGACAGCACTGCTCTCTCTAAACATGTTCTGATTTTTAATCATGCCATCGAATTTTTAAGCCCTTCCATTTTAATCACATACTCCATTTAAAACGTCTTCTATCCGAATCCTTACAAATTCACCCTCATCCGAATTCTATCAATTTTAAAAAAGACAAAGAAATCATAACTTCAACTTACAACAATATTTTTCTAACCCTAAAAAAAAGATACTCGCCAGTAATTTTTTCTTCCAAATTTGAAATTGCCGCAGCTCACTACAAACATTTTTCTTATCCCTCCCAACCTTTAACAGTTTTTTAAATTAAAAAAAAAGTACTCTCTCTTCATTTCAGTCTCAACGTTCTCAACGTTTACTCCTCTCCTACCCTAATGTTATCTTTATCTGTCTTATTTTCTCTTATTGTTAATATCATTTTATTTAATTTATTATCACTTCTGTTTTATAATTTCTTTGATTTACATTTTTTTTTTTTTTTTTTATAAATCTATGCACTTTTTCATAACCACTATACTTTAAAATACTGTATTTTCTACAATAAATTTTTACAGAGCTCCTGAAGAAATGCACCAATGGTATCCGAAACGTAAAGCAACAAAGAATTCTTTTTCTTTAAAAACTCCTTTGGCCATTGCCGTGCAAACATCTCATTGTAATTTGATGAACCAACCTGACGATTTTGAATACCATTTAAAGAAAATAGTTTCCAAGAAAATGGCAAGGATCATTCATTGACGTGACACTTCCGGTTGACCGATTTTTGACCAAAACATTAATTGTCAGGTTGGTTGTGTTCAGAGCTGGTAAGCATTAGAGATATTTAACCGTGATAGCCTGCTTCTGAATTGTGGTCATCGATCGTTTTTGGGCGTTCGCCAATCATCAGGATTTTTTTGTGAAAACAATGTGATAACACAGAGTCAAGTTTATGTTATTGCAAGTCTATGTTATTACACTGTTTTGGCAAAAACATCCTGATGATGGCAAACGCCCGAAACTAGTTGATGACCACAAAAAAAAAGCAGACTATCACGGAAAATATCTCTGATGATTGTTGATATAAGGTTCTTTGGTAGAACTTAAATGAAATATTAAATTTGAACTTTCTCCGATTTTTCAGTTTTTTTTTATTATGTTGACTACACACACACACACTTACAGACACCCAGACAACATCGTTTGACCGACCTGAAATGCGTCTTTACTGGATTTTTTTTACTTCAGTTTTTTGCGATTTTCCCTAGATGGACACTATACAGTTTTATCAATAAAGTTTGTATCAAAGGATAAGGATTGTGAGTTTCGGTCTTTTTTTTAAAAAATAAAAAAATTTAAATTCTTGCCAACGTTTCGACAAATATATTGTCTTTTTCATGGCTTACAACCTACAAATACAACAGGTTCTTTTTTGAAAAAAACAAAATCCGATTTAATAATTTATAAATTTTTGAGTTTACCTACATAAAAAAAAAAAAAAAAATCTTCAAAACATAACAATTTTAAAAACTTATGTATAAATTTGGAAAATAAAAAGTTGAGAACCACACAACATCACAGAGAATAGTGAACAAAATAAACCATAGTGAACAGCGGGCAGGTATACTTATAACGGGACTAGTGGAGAGAGGGGTCTATTTGGAAAACAAGGTCAGGGGTTAAGAAATGAGGTTATGATAAATTGAAGAGAGATTGTTGGTATCTGTCCTGTAATTAATAGACTTTTTCTGTTTTTTTATATATAGCATTTCTAAAAAGTTAAGTTTTTTCCTATTACGTTCAGTTGCCAAAATACTGGTGTTGGAAAATTCAAAATCGTGTCTTTTTTCAGTATGGTGTTTAGTGAGTGCTGTTATGTTATCAGAGTTAGGTTTGTTTTTTCTACAGTCATAGTCGTGTTGGTATAACCTGTTCTTTAAATATTGTTTCGTTTGTCCAATATAAGTGGCTGGACATTGCTGGCAATTTATTTTATAAATAATATTTGATTGTAGTTCTGTCGGGTTACGGTCTTTTAATTTAGTGAAAAGTTTGTGTATTGTATTGGTTGTTTTATGTGCTAGGATAATGTTAGATGGTCTGAGGACTTTGGATATTTTTTCTGATAGGTTTCTTATATAAGGAAAGGAGATATATTTATCTATAAAAATGTTGTAGGCCTTGAAAAAGACAATATATTTGTCGAAACGTTGGCGAGAATTTAAATTTTCTTATTTTTTTTAAAAAAAAGACCGAATCTCACAATCCTTTTCCTTCATATAAGAACGGTCGAGAAGAATCTTCCATGTTTGTATCAAAAACAAACAGCCAAGTCAATTTTGGTTTAACATTAAATTTTTATTAATATAAAATGGTGGATGTTAAAAATCGTATAAGATATTGAAATGACAATGTTCATAATATATGAAAGCCTAAGTCGCCTTAAATGAATTAAATGAATATTTCCTCAATCTCTTTATATAGTTAGTTGATATATCAAGTTTAAAGAAAATCTTTGGAGACGTTTTTGAGAAAATCGCAAAAAAAAAAAAAAACGAAAAAATCTATTCTGGAATTCTGGAATCTATTTAGTAAAGTAGTACAGAAAACTCCCGATTATCCGGTTTGCGGATTATTCGTGCATGAATTTAACTTTAAAAAAATAATTATATGTATATATATTTTTTAAATATTTGCTCGCTTTCATCTTTACCGCACTGTACGTATTCGTATTTAGAGGTTTAAAGGGGGGGGGGGATCTGAAGTTAGCTGGACTGGTTTTAGTTAGGATTTTTTTTTTTTTTATTCTATCGAGCCCGAGATAAGTGAAATAGTATCTGAAATGAGTGAGTTAAGGGCAAATTTAGATGGTTTGAAAATGTTAATAGAGAAAATATTGAGGAGTGGCTAGAACATGTTTCATGTGTGATGGAGGCCTTCAAATAATTCACGCGAATATTATTTCCGATCTCATTCAACCAGAAGAGCAAGAGAATGAAGCTTGAAAGTGAAGAAGAAGAAATTATCAATCGTATTATTCCACAACACGACCCTGAATTCTGTTGACACTTTGTTGCGAGTACAACGACAAATGGGAATTCCGAGTATAACGACATAATAGCTCTTAGAAAAAAACGAACTGATATTTAAAAAAAAAAAAAATCATTAAAAAAATTCCTGTAAACAAACCAAAAATCACAGATTTTCTTAATAATAATGAGCGTTAAACATGTTAAGGATAATTGTCTGCCTTAGAAATAATGTATAAATATGTTGTATTTTAGAAATAAATAATTATATAGTTCTGATTATCCGTGTTTTTCGATTATCCATGTCGCCTCTCCCCGCCATTAGTCCAGATAATCGGGAGTTTACTGTAGTACATTCTGGTCGACCGACTTTATCCAAAACTGGTATTTATCCGTATCTCCTGATTGAAAACCAAATGAAATACCAAGTTTGAGCTACCTGCGGTTTTCCGTTTTTGACTTATGCTATACAGACACACACAAAATCAACTTCAAAAAAAAAAAAACTTTTTCGAACTCAGGACACCCAAAAACAAGTATTTCCAGTGAAAAACTCAATTTTGAAAATTTGAAACGATCACAATATTTCCGCTTATTAAAAGGAAGTAAGCATTGCTGAACCCATTTTTGAGAATATCACAAAAAAAAAAATTGAAAAATCCATTCTGTAAAGTGGGTTCAAAACTTTATTGTAAGGTCCCCCTAATAGAGATGCTAAACTAAACCAAGTTTGGACTTGTGATTTTCCTTTTTTAATTTATGCTTACTGCAAACTTGTGCAGCACACAAACACACGCACATACAGAACAATTTCTAAAAACCGAACTTTTTTCTAATTTAATAGAATAAGTTCCATACTTTCTTTATAATTAATCCATATTGAATTAATTATTCTTTTCACGAAATTACTAACGCTACTGAATAATTTATATTTAAACCCAAGTTAAACAAAACTTTTCATTCCAAGTATTATTTTCATTAACCCAACTTTGAATAGTGAAAAAAAAAACGAACATTTGTTTTGATTAGCTTTGTTCATTATAAGTTTATTTGAATTTTTTTAGTTTTTTGTTTTATAGATTGCGGAAAAGACTTAAGTCTTAACTTTTCATTTGATCTATAATTTAAATCGATAATTCGAAATAATTAAAGGTGGATAATTAGACAGGCTGGATTAAATTCTAATCATATGAACAAATTCGCATGTAAATTAAAAAAAAAATTAAATTGAAACTTTGAGGCATCCAATATTTGTCGTAAATACGGTTGAAATATTCCTCGGTATTCTGTTACGATTTACGGTATTCTGTTATATATATATACTTAATTAATTACTTTCTGGTTTGAGAAATGGGTTGTTTTGGCGCAGAAATATAATTGCGAATTGGAACTCTCTGCGAATAATGTAATGTTACTTGAACGTCAATTGTCGGTTCTATTAGATAAAATCAGACTAGCGTCTATGGATGAGTCTGTGATGCGTGCAGGACAATCTTCACGATTTCTATTCTATAAGAAATTTGACCTGAGAGTAAGGTTTTTTTTCATTTGATGCGGACTGTCCTTCTAAGCACTTGTCGCTGAACGATTTGCGATGGTTATTTAAAATGAGAGGGGAATTATTATTTTTGAATTTTACACCCTGGGCTGTGCGAGAGATAGAACTCTGTTCACTGTGTAATCGTAGAGCCAAAGAGGATATAGTGCACTTTCTTGCAGAATGTCCTATATTAGCGGAGTTTCGCTTGCTCTACTTAGGTGTGAGGACTCTTTCGCTACAGTCTCTTAGCATATACAGGCTCTTCTGAATTCACTGAATTGTAAGGGGTTAATCAAATACGTACGCTCTGCATGGTTTTATAGATATGAATTGGTTCAAGAGTTCAATTTTTAGACAGATTAATTGCAACAAAAAGAGTACTATTGCAGTTTGTTTATTTTTATAATGTTTAGTGCATAGCTCGTTCTGCTTTTCTCATTCTTGTATAATTATATCATTCTTTCCATGTTCTACTCAATTATATTTACATCGAAACCAAGAAAGAAAATAATTTCCTCTATTTTATATTAATTTTCTTAGTTGCCTTTTGTATTTTTACTTTTGATGCTGAAAATTGATCGCATCAACCTCCGGCTGACGGATACTTATCCAAGCCGTATATACTTTTTTTTTATTAACAGTTGTATATTTGATTGTTTTTTGTATTCTTGAATAAAGTATATTATTACATTATACTTAATTAACTAATGTTTTTGGTGTTCGTTACGACCGCTGGATTGAATGTTGTAGTAAATTGGATGTTGAGGTTCGGTCATACAAAAGAACTCTTTTTAAATTTCTACCGACGTTTCGGCAAACTTATTGCTTTCTTCAGGGTCTGTACAAAGGTTTGAATACAAATCAATAAAAAATAGAATCAACATAAAATATGAACTTAAAATAAATATTTTCCAAATAAATTTTTTTTAAAATAAACTATATAAATAAACTAAATAAAAAGTATGATATATGTAGCATATTTAAATTTATTTTAAATTATTGTTGTAGAACAGATCAATATTAAACTAAATCACAACTATTAAAACTTTGACAATATGTGGCATATATAAGAGTAAAGTATGGAAATAAATTAGGAAATGTACTTACAAAAATTTTCAGTTAGAATTCCAGTATTAATTAATCTAGTTTAACCTGTGACATACCATCACCAAGTGTTACGGACCCATTGGATGGGTCAAGGTTTATAAGAGGCTAGGAGAGCGGAGGGGAAAAGTCTGTATGTTGTTTTGGAAATTCCAGGAGATTGTTATAACTGAGGGATAAGTTTTTGGTGCCTGTTCTAAAATTAATAGATAATTTATCTTTTTAAATATGTATCATTTTCAATATATTTCTTTTTTTATTATTATTATTGTTGATGGAGAGAATTTTAATGTTTTCCATGTCAAATATAATTGACAAATTTTATAGTTTGTGTATAATCAAATTTAATGAAATTCGTCGAAAACTGAAAAAACTGTTCAGTAAAAGCGCACTTCCGGTTTACTGATTTTTCTTGAAACTCGGAATTTTGGCCATCTATTTATTTCTAATTAAGTTTATTTGGATTGTAGAATTGTATAATCAACTATGATAGCATTTTAGAGAAAAACATAACCCCACCCCTCCCCTAAAAGTGCCCTTAAATTAATTTTCCCAGAGAAATGTTATAAATAAAAGTTGTAGATCTTTGTATGTGTAGTTTATTATATGGGAAGTTTCAAGAAAATTGTCGGAGCCATTTTTGACAAAATCACAAAAAACGTTAAACAAAAAAAACAACTAGTAAACTGGTACTTCCGGTTGAGAAATTTTGACAGATAACGTACTGTCTGATCTCATGGTGATACCTAAACGGAATATCAGGTTTCAACTTTCTACGGTTTCTCGTTTTTGAGCTATCTGTTTTCACACACAGACACACACCATTTTCTAAAACTTTTTTAGATTCAGGGGACCTCAAAACGGATATTTCCGGTAAAAACTCGATATCGAAAATTAGACACGATTACAATACTTCCTTTTACTAGGAGAAGTCAGAGAAAGTAAAAGTTGCGAGTACTGATACAAGCAGCAAATAGTAGCAGACACTGGTAGGTTTATAGGGGAAATTCCTAGTACATGTTTCAGACTATGTCTGTGATCATCACCAGAGCTTTCAAAAACCTTATTATTGATTTTTCTACCGTGTTTCCGCTTACAATGGGTGCTTACAACTCATTGCCACCCTAAAGGTGTGGGTGGAGAAATCTGAAGGTGATTTCAGTTATAAAAGTAAACGATTTATTTGGGCATTTATTGACTTCTATAAAGCGTTTGATTCTGTGTGCATAGAGAAGAAGATGTGGTCCATAATGAGAGAAAGAAACGATCTCTTCCATTTAACTGAAACCATTAAACACCATTTTATGATGGTACAAAAAATTTGTAATAAACACAGGCACATCAATAATCGATGAGATGGCAATAAACCAAGGTGCTAGGCAAGGATGTAGTTATCTCTCCAACTTTGTTTATCTCTTTAACTTTGTTTATATATATGGATGGTCAGATAAGAAAATGGAAAAAACTAGTTAGCTTAGGTATCCTACTGAACGGAGAAAGTAAACTGATCGTGTTGCTGTAAACAGACGATGTAATAATATTACAGAATAATGAGGAAGAATTACAGTGCTCGGTATTTTAAATTACATGAAATTAGCAGACAAATAATGAGGTGTTTGTATGGCAATGGCCAGAGAAGTTTTTAAAGAAAAAGAATTCTTTGCTGCTCTACGTTTCGGATACCATCGATATCCTTCTTCAGGAGCGCTGTAAAATTTATTGGATAAAATACATTTGTAGTTACAAGAAAAGTGCATAGATGAATACCAAAAAAAAAGAAGAAAAATTTAAATTAAAGAAATATTAACAGAAGAAATTATAAAACAGAAATGACAGTAAATTGAATAAAATGACATTAACAATAAGAGAAAATATATAAAACAGATAAAGATACCTTTAGAACAGATAAAGATACCTTTATCTTTAAAAATTCCTCTGGCCATTGCCGTACAAACATCTCATTATAATTTGAAGGCCTGACGATTTGAATACCATTATTACCAGACAAATAGTTTAATTATTGAAATATAGCGATTGTGGCTGGCTGACCACGGAAAGTCTTGTTCGTTCTCAAATACTGTAGATGTTACAGATGCTGCTGGAAAAGGTCTCGTAGTTCAGTTATTTAGGATGTGAGGATTGCTTTCCTCCAGATAATGATATATAAAATAAATAAATTAATTACAAGTTATCTTGCGTTTTAATGGATAAATGTATTTATATGGATGAATGTATTTATAAGGATGAATGTGTTTATAAGGATGCATGTTTTTTTTTACAAGTGAATGCATTTATAAGGATGAACGTACTTTCTAGGATAAATGTAAATATTACACAATCAAACAAGAAAATAATGTATTTATGATTGTGCTAATGTTGTTGTGGTTGGTTCCGCAGAGCTGGAAAGCATCAGAGATATTTTCCATGGTAGCCTGCTTCTTTTTGAGGCCATCGACCGGTTTCGGGCGTTCGCCCATCTACAGGATGCGTTAGTTAAACAGTGTGATAACACTGACTTGCACAGAGCAAATTTAGTTTATACACTGACTGGTCTTTTAAAAGACTGGACTTTTAAAATGCTAGTGCTAATGATTTAGCGCCATACATTTTTTATTGCCATACAAACACCTCATTATTTGTCTGCTAATTTCATGTAATTTAAAATACCGAACACTGTAATTCTTCCTCATTATTCTTTTAACCATACGGTGCTAATGATTTAGCAAAAATAAAAGAGTAAAGTAGCGTTAAATTGAAATAAAAAGGTTAAGATACTATTTTGTGATGCAATAAATAAAATGCTGAAAAATAAGACAAGACCTGAAACAAAAATCAAATTTTACAAAACTGTGGATGTACGGAAGTGAATCTTTGGTTACTAGAGCTCGAGATAAGAATAGTACACATCGCGAAGAAAAGACTTGAAGGTTGCACAAAAAGAGATTAGATAAAAAATGACAGAGTAGAAGAAAAGATCTATAATATTCATGAATTTATAAAGAAAGGAAAAGAAAAATGGAAAAGGCATCTTAATGATAAACGGAATATTGGACGACCATTAAAAAGATGGAGATGAAGAATTGTGAAGCCTTAATCTCTGCAGTGCAGAAGATCTTTGTGGGATCTTGGCATCACTGAGAGAATCCTAGCCAACCACCCGATCGCCACTAAGGTTGAACCTCCAACATCACACAATACACTTTAGGGCCTCCTGCAGAGGTAGTTGAATTGTGCAACTATTTGGATTTAGCGAACCCATAACTATAGCTCACCACTACATACATATACGTTCACTAACAATTACCATTGTGCACTTTACAGTCGATTACATTCAGAGCACAAACACCAACAACTAAGAGAAATCACAATGGAGCTTTCATGTTACAGTGGATTTGGCTTTAAAGGGAGAATTCCCATTACAATCAACTAATAAACCCTGCTCAAGCCATACTGAATCTCTGGAAACATAATTAATAGTTAATCATTGAGAAATTGGACAAGCAAATTTCCTTCTTCAATATGACATTAAACCCAAAAAATATTATTATTATTTTTAAAGTTTACTTACATCTTTCAGCTTTCGGCATTGTTTGTTGGTCCGTTTTTCTTAATCCTTTAAAAAGATTTCTTGGCGATAAGGATGCAAGAAATGCACCAACTGTATTCTGTTTACTGATCTCTAAACGTTTTTTACCGACCATATCTTCTTGTTCAGCCAAAGAACTAACCGATGAACAAGTGGAAGAACTTAATTCTCTGCTGCGGTCACATCCACAACCCACAACACTACGGCCACCGCACTTTAACATTATACCAGTGTATATTTAACTGGAATAATATTATTACTTCATTTAATAATGCCATTTCCAATTTAACATTTCTCTATTGCAATGTTTTTTTTTTTTTCTATTTTCAGGGATTTCTCCAGCTATCTGAAACAATAAAAAATAAAAATATATTAATCTTCACGTTAGAAATATGCATAAAAGTTTTTCAATTTTATTTTTAAATTTCAAATTGCAATGCCATAAGCGGGTTTGGCACCCCGGCATGTGTGTGAATGTTTGAGTGAATGTTTGGATAGGTTTAGGATCTTCATAGAGTGTAAGGAATATAGAGTACTCCACTCTCTTGTTAATAGACGTATGTAAGTAGCGTAACTGTGCTTTAATGGATAAATGTATTTATAAGGATGAATGTATTTATAAGAATGAATGTACTTACTGGGCATAAATATAAACATTACACAATTAGAATTAAGAAAATAATGTATTTATGACTATGCTAATGATTTAGCAAAAATAAAACAGTAAAGTAGCGTTAAATTGAAATAAAAAATCTGGTGTGAAACACTCACACAACTTTCTCTTACTCCAGTTCTCAAAATTATAATTGACAAATTTCATAGTTTGTGTACCAAATTTGAATGAAATTCGTCGAAAACTGAAAAAACTGTTCAGTAAAAGCGCCCTTCCGGTTTACTAATTTTCTTGAAACTGAATTTCAGCCATCTATTTATTTCTAATTAATTATGTTTGGATGATAGAATTGTATAATCAACTATGATAGCACTTTAGAGAAAAACATAACCCCACCCCTCCCCTAAAAGTGCCCTTAAAAGAATTTTCCCAAAGAAATGTTTTAAATAAAAGATGTAGATCTTTGCATGTTTAATTTATATATGAAGTTTCAAAAAAATCGTCGAAGCCATTTTTGAGAAAATTGCGAAAAAGAGAATAAATCATTTAATAAAGTGGTAAAGTAAACGCACTTCCGGTTATCCAATTTTTTTCAAACTCGGAATTTCAACAACATATTTAATTCTAATTAACATTATTTAGATGACAGAATTGTCTAATAAACTGAAATAGCACTTTACATGGAAACCTAACTCCACCCCTCCCCCAAAAGTGCCCTTCATTGCATTTTCCCGGAGAAATGTTTCAAATAAAAGTTGTAGCTCTTTAAATTTGTGGTTGATATTACAAGTTTAAAGAAAATCGTCGGAGCCATTTTTGAGAAAATCGCAAAAAAGTAAAAAATCCAACTAGTAAAGTGGTACTTCCGGTTGAGGAATTTTGACAGATAACGTAGTGTCAGATCCCATGGTGATACCTAAACGGAATATCAAGTTTCAACTTTCTACGGTTTTTCGTTTTTGAGCTATGCTGTTCACATACATACATACATACACACACACACACACACACACACACAGACCATTTGCTAAAAACCACTTTTTTGGACTCAGGGGACCTCAAAACGGATATTTCCGGTGATAACTCGATATCGAAAATTTGACACGATTACAATACTTCCTCTTACTAGGAGTAAGAGAAAGTAAAAATTTAAGATACTATTTTGTGAGTTTTTTTTTTTTTTTATTAGAGTTCATTCGTTCCAATAATATAGAGGGTTTTATTACAAGGCAAAGTGTTTATTTAATATAGTTCACATGCAAAGGACAATTGATGTTGTGCACTTTTCTAAATACAAAAATAGAAAATACCATTAGTAAATATTATCCGTATGATAATGAAGTCTAATTGATGTGACGTATTAAACATACAGCCAGGAATGTTGTTCCGATGATTACATGGATTCCATGGAATCCTGTTGCTATGAAGAAACATGATCCATAAACGGAGTCTCTAATTGTGTATCTAGATTCGTAACCTTGGAGAATGGTGAAGTAAAGTCCTAAGATAACGGTGATGAATAGGGCTTGGGAGTGATTGCTTTCTATTAATCTATGATGGGCTCATGTTACTGTAATACCGGAGCATAATGGAATTATATATTAAGTATAGGAATTTGTATTGGGTCGAAGGTTATAATCCCCTTAGGGGGCCAAGTTATTCCGATTTCTTCTGTGGAAGAATGCTCGGAAAAAGGGGATGAAGAAGAAAACTTCTGAGATAATAAATAGGATTATTCCTAATTTTAATACCCTTGTTACAGCGAGGCTGTGTTTTTCTCCTTATTTTCCTAATTATTGTGAGTACAGTAATTGGGACGCAGAGGAGATATAGTCTAATGTCGTTTTTATGGAATCATATGATTATTCCTGATGTTAATGTTAGGGCCCCAATTGATCCTGTAAGAGGCCAGGGACTATTATAATCTACTAAATGGTATGGGTGGTTATGTGAACTCATAGGCTACTTCTCTAATGTAAAGTGTTCTTAATACTGAAAATACGTAGGCTTGGATGAATGAAACTGCTGTTTCAAATAGTACTAAGATTAATTGGAAGATTATAATTAGTGGGATTATATAATTAGGTGAATTAAGAATACTGTCCCCTAGAAGTGATATGAGGAGGTGGTCAGAGGTAGAGCTCTAAACTTACAATCATTCATTACAACTAGAACTATCATGAAAGAGGATTAGAAGGTTACTGACGTCTAGGAGGTTTATCGTTGAGCTTACAGGAAGATAGGCGTCTAGCTAAATGATAAGAACAAGCCTGTGGTATTTCTTGTATCGGAGTTTTTCCTCCTTCTAGGGAAAGTATATTCAGATTATTGAAAATGCCATGATTTATGATAAAAAAAAAAGCGTGGACTTGAATATGCTGGAGGTTTAAATGTTTGGTTGAAACTATTAAACTAATGTCCAAGACAGTTTGATAGGTAATGTAGATTATTAAATATTTCTTTTTTAATGGTAGTCTTGAATTATTGTCCAAAAGTCATCTTAGCTTTCTAAATTCTTATCTTATAAGTCATTTGCCAGGTTATAAGTAGGTTACTTATCGATTGCCTCCCAAGGTAGCAGAAGATATCTGAAACTTATAGAGGTTTTGGCTGCGATGGACGGGAGGAGATAAATAATAGTTCGTAAGATAAAGGATCCATGGAGGCATCTGTTTTAATTTAATTAAATGTACCATTTTTTAGCCTTCTTTCCTAAATATTGAATTCAGATATTATGGGATATTATAGATAAAGTAAAGTAAAGTAATGCCTATTTTTTCAGGCGGGCTTAACGTCCAACTACCAAATTAGGTGTCGTGGACGGGGGCGGAAGCACCTACTTTACTATTAACATTTTTTAAACAAATATAAAATTTAGTTATACGCTGGACTCGAACTGGGGTCCTCCCACTTACAAGTCCATGCTCATAACCAATACACCAACACCCGCCCCGATATTATAGATATTATGTACAGCACCGTCAGCCAAGTGTACATAAGATAGTAGCCTAATGTAGTCTCTTGAAAAACACCTGCTTCAATTCTTTGCTAAGGCGGAAGGGTGGAGAAGAACAAGAAAGTGTGAGAATGACCAATCATTGAAAGTAACGATCAGAGGATAAGACATAAGAAAAATGTAATCTCGATAAAGTAAAAAATATGAAAGTTCCGAGCTTCCAGGCTTCCAGAACAATGCGAGATATTACAGTGGATCGAAAACTTTTTTCATGTCGTCAGGTACTGAATTCCTAGAGAGAAAATGGTATGGAGGGATGCTATTAGAGGTTGCAAAGTAAAAGAGTTTTCATAGGATCTTGCTGAAGATTGGTAATACACTGATAGAATAGGTAGTCAATTAGACAAAATAGGCAGGAAGTCAAGTCCAAAGTGCTCCAAAGTGACGATGGAGTTACGAGAGACGGTGTACCACTACCTGGGTATGTATTTTTTTTTTTTTATTTCTTATTTTAGTTATAAACGTTTATACACAATTACAGGGAAGAGTTTGACCTGCAATAATTATATATTTACAATACAATAAAGGCATAGAGAACAGAAAACAGAAAAGAAAATAAACAACTAAGTGAAATATATATATATAGAATAAACAAGAGTTGAGAATAATATCGATTATATAATATAATTTAAAATAATTTCTGATTTAAAAATGTTCAAAGAAATAGAGCTCTTAGCCTAATTGCACAAATTATAAAAAAGTAAGCATTGCTGAACTGTTCTTTATTTGATCGACACAATTTAAGGTTCAAATTAGCATGACTATTACTCAAGTATTACTCTCTGACTATACAACGGACAAACAAAAAATACATGCTCTAACGTTTCTAGCGAATCTAAATTACATAACTTACATTTTCCAGTAAAATTTATATGTTTAGTTTATTGAAATAAACAGTGCATTCATTTATAGAAGAAATGCGGAGATTGTTAATAATTCTAAGTATATGGAAGGATGAATCTAAATGTAAATATTATTGATTTTTATAAAAATTAATCTGGTAGAGGTTAGTATATGATGTATTCTGTAATCAAGACAAATCCAGCTCAATTAAATTGTTTTCAAATTTCTTTAATATTTCTTTTTTAAATTTAATAATTTGACTTACATCTTGAGATTGCCACAAAAAGTCATAACCTATCTCAAAAATGAACTGCTTTAATTCGGCGATACATATACTAAAATACTACCTGGGTATAATGAGTTTGAGAAGGAGAGAATTTGTTTAGATAAATAAATGAACTAGAAGTAAAGCTGAACACTGTATAATAGAAAAGTAGCATAAACTGTCTGGACTTTACACTAAAATATATGAAATGGTAGTGAGAGTTAAAGAGAAAGGTTGTTGACGCGTAGTGACTGCTGTATGAACTCCGTTGCAAGGCTGTCTATAGACTCTCCCGTACCTGGTTTTAAACAGTTTTTTCCCACTCCAGTCTGGCCTAAGCTAGAGAGTGATCCTGTCAAATTTTATGTCTCTCTCTATCTGCTATGGATCCCTCTCTTTGGATCCTATTACTCTGGGTTAGTGGCCCTGTTTGGCTAATACTAAGTATCGTATATTTAGGAAAGCAACACTCTCAAAGGAATCTTAAAGGAGTTGGAGTTTAAGGTTCTAATCTCTAAACTTGGTTAAACGCTATTAAAAAATGTTAAATTTAGCTGAAATCGGGATATTACTGTTTTTAAGAATTTTGCTAAAAAAAACGTACTTTATACAAAATTTTACAGCTACGTAACTTCTCTTCAAAATGATAACTGTGGTGTTAACCAGTCAACCAGTCCCTCTAAATATTTTATATTTATTTACTAATTCAATTTTAACGCCCTAATAAGATCAATTCTCGGTAAGATCCAGTTTTCCATCTTTTCTAAATATCAAATTTATGTTGGTATTTTTTCAAATTAAATGTTAAGATTCTATTAAGACTAATCTATTAATCCATATACTGAACAATGAAGAATATTTTTTGACAAACTCTAATATGCTCAAGGATAATGTTGCCAAACCCATTGGAACATATGTTTTTTCCTTAAATAAAACGATTCATTCAACTTATCATGCTTAAGGAAGTTAATTTCAGATGGTACTAACCCTTTAGAAAACAGAAATCGTAACTCTGATCGCTGCTTTTCCAAAATACATTTCTAGGGAATTCGCAATACGTTGTCAAGCATCTGTTTTAAACTGACAACAGGTGAGCTAAATTTTAAAGTTTCGTTATTCTTATATATATAATAACTTGAAAGTGGAGCTAATTAAATAATAATAATAATAATAATACTAAAGAGAATTTTTGTTTTCCAAAAATACTAATAAAAATCAGAAAAATTCTCAGCCCACTAAAATTTATTATTTTGTTCCAGTTTTTAATCAATTAGAAAATTGGTTTCCTTGAATTAACAGACAGGTCTGAAATTTTCAAAACATGACGTACACAATCAATAAAGGAACACGACAATGTGCCATTCAAGAAAGCCATAAAATGAGATCTGGCAAATCTATTAAGCACCAATATAAAGGATCCCGTTTTCAGATAAAATGGTTATAACAGCCATAGATTCAAATACACTACAACTGCTCCAGAATTACTTGAGGTACAGATTTTAATATAATTTCTTTCTATCCAAGGAATATAATTTATAATTTATATTTTATTTATTACTTTTCTCTTCTTACTAATAATCGTGCTAGATTTTCGAAATTCAGTTTTCACCGGTAATACAGGTTTTGAGGTGCCCCGAGTCTAAAAAAAAAATCTGGTGTGAAACACTCACACAACTTTCTCTTACTCCAGTTCTCAAAATTATAATTGACAAATTTTATAGTTAGTGTAAGAAAATTTATTGAAATTCGCGGAAACTGAAATAACTGTTCAATAAAACCGCACTTCCGGTTTACTAATTTTCTTGAAACTCGGAATTTTGGCCATCTATTTATTTCTAATTAATTCTGTTTGGATGATAGAATTGTATTATAATCAATTATGATAGCACTTTAGAGAAAAACATAAGCCCCGTCGCCTAAAAATGCCCTTAAATGAATTTTCCCAGAGAAATGTTTAAAATAAAAGTTGTACATCTTTGTATGTGTAGTTTACATAGAAAGTTTCAAGAAAATCGTCGAAGCTATGTTTAAGAAAATAGCGAAAAAGAAAAAAAAATCATTAATTAAATTGGTAAAGTAAACGCACTTTCAGTCATCAGATTTTTTTCCAACTCGGAATTTCAACAACACATTTAATTTTAAATAACATTATTTAGATGACAGAATTGTCTAATAAAGTGAAATAGCACTTTAATTGGAAACCTAACCTCGCCTCCTCCAAAAGTGCCCTTAAATGCATTTTCCCGGAGAAATGTTTCAAATAAAAGTTGTAGCTCTTTGTATGTGTGGTTGATGTTTCAAGCTTAAAGAAAATCGTCGGAGCATTTTTGAGAAAATCGCAAAAAAGTAAAAAAATCCAACTAGTAAAAGGGTACTTCCGGTTGAGGAATTTTGACAGATAACATACTGTCAGATCCCATGGTGATACCTAAATGTAATATCAAGTTTCAACTTTCTACGGTTTTTCGTTTTTGAGCTATGCTATTCATACACACATTTTAGTAAAAAAAAAACACTTTTTTGGACTCAGGGGACTTCAAAACGGATATTTCCGGTGAAAACTTGATATCGAAAATTTGACACAATTACAATATTTCCTCTTACTAGGAGTAAGAGAAAGTAAAAATGTTTTTAGAATGGTCGATGTATGTATATGGATATGTTTGAAAATAATATCTCAAAAGCGAAAAGTTGCAGGAAGCTCAAACGTGGTATTCCGCTTAGCTACCACCGCATCAGACACGAAGATATCGGGCAAAATCCATCAACCGGAAGTGCCACTTTACTGATTGATTTTTTTTTTTTTTTCAGTTTTTTGTAATTCTCTCAAAAACGGCTCCAATGATTTTCTTTAAACTTGGTATATCAACGACACGTACAAAGAGCTACAACTTTTATTCATGAAATATTTCTCCAGAAAAATTCATTAAAGGGCACTTTTGTGGGAATATTGGGGTTATGGTTTCCTCTAAAGTGCTATTTTTTCAGTTTATTACACAATTCTATCTTCTAAATAATATTAATTGGAATTAAATATGTTGTCGAAATTCCCGACTTTGAAGAAAATCGCATGAACGGAAGTGCGCTTTACTCTCTTTTATTCCCGACTTTTAGTCTCAAAAAAAAACTACAACGATTTTCTTTAAATTTGTTATATCAACTAGATACTAGACATACAAAGAGCTACAACTTTTATTTGAAACATTTCTCCGAGAAAATTCATTTAAGTGGACTTTATTGGGAGGAGAGGTGGGGTTATGTTTTCCACTAATGTGCTATCTCAATTCAACAATGTGCTATACAAAATTCTGTCAACTAAATAATATTAATTATAATTATATAAGTTAAGCAAAAATTCCCAGTTTGAAGAAAATTAATTGAGCGGAAGTGCAATTTTATTGAATAATTTTTTTCAGTTTTTTGTGATTTTCTCCGACAAAAATGGCGACGAAAAGAGGGATCGAAAGCAGAGAGAGAAACACAAAATTGAGAATCCCACTCGCTACTTCAGTTAAACAGTCTTTAGAACAGTTTATACAACAGTTAAAACGCGTCAGCAACAAACTACTACCCTTTTCTTGACTCAATCTAAATCTCTATTTACGTGTAAAATTCTGGCAGTTTTGTGTCTCTACTTTATTTTACAGTGTTCAGCATTGATTCCAGCTTATTTCTTAAAAAAACTTCCTCACTCATTTTTCTCCTTCTGAAACCTATTTATATCAAACTAGTAAGTGTGAAGAATCAAATTAAACTGGTCGGAACATGTTTAAGATACTGTATCAAAAGCAGTAATTTCCTTCTGGCAATGTCGAAGAGTTGTAGGTAAGAACTGGGGGAACACTCTCAAGATGATGTTTTGGATTTATGGTATGGTTATTAAACCAAGGTTATTATATGCGGCTTTGGTGTGGTGGCGTCGCATTGAGATACGATCCGCTAGACAGCTGCTTGAGGATATCCAACGCTTGGCTTGTCTGGCGGTGACTGGTGCATTTCGGACTACACCGACCGCATCTATGGAGACTTTGTTGGGAATTCCACCTATTTTTGTGGAGGTGAAAAACCAGGCATTGAAAGCCTATTACAGAATTAAACAGGCAGGTTTTTGGCAGGTTATGGACATTCGATATGGACATTCTACCATTTATCGCGAGATGCTTTTAAGGGTTCCCATTTACAGGTTTCCCTTCTGATAGGGTGTTGAAGACTTTTGTTTTTGATCACTCCTAAAGAATTAGGTTACCTTCTAGGGAGGTTTGGTTAAGCTTGGGTGCGCCTGGTGTGATTCCTGAAAATTATCTCCGGTGCTACACGGACGGTTCCAAAATGGTTGGTAGATCTATTTTCCAGGCCGTTGTTTTTTAGGCGGTGGTATATGCAATTCTTTGTTTTATTTTGGATGAGAGGGTACATAATACTAACTTAAGGGGTGTTTGTATCTGCTCATACAGCCAAGCTGCGTTGAAGGCGCTTAGTTCGTGTGTCTTCACTTCCAGATTGGTGTTAGAATGTTCTAAAAGACTGGAACAGATTTCTTCTCTGAAGGAAGTGCTTCTAGTCTGGGTACCAGGTCATGTGGGAATTTTTGGAAATGAAGAGGTGGATAGGTTTGCCAAATTGGAGGCCTCTCTCCCTTTCATTGGTCCCGAGCCTGCTGTTGGTGTGTCTCTTGGTATAAGTCTGTCAGGCTTCCAGACATGGATGATATCTCACAGCACTCATCCTTATGGATGAGCACAGTAGATTGTCGGCAGTCTAAGATGCTCATTGGGGGTCCTGTGCCTTTCACGGACCTCTCTCAGGCATCTGGTTGGCTTCCTCACTGGGCATTGTGGCTGAAGGAGACATCTCTATATGATGGGGCTCATTCCTGACTCCTTTTGTAGAGTCTGTGAGACGGAGGAGGAAACACCCATACATCTTATGTGAGGAGATTAGGTTTAGGACCTTTAGCCGAAATAGGATATCGCTAGAAGATCTTAAGCTATGTCCTTTTAAGGTTCTGGTCCGATTTGTTCGGACCGTGGTAAAACTTAGATGGGTAAAACCCGGGCCTGGACTTTTGCTACAGACCCGGTAGTTGTCATTCTTTTGGGTAGCTATATGGGCCTAGGGAGGCTTTGGATAGCGTAGGGTTTCGCCCTCCCCTTTCTTGAATAATAATAATAATAATAAAGTGTGAAGAATATTTGCCATTCCGCAATAAGAGAAAGTTGTGTGAGTGCCTCGTAATAGGTTTCTTTGTTAAGTTGATGAAAACAATTAATTTGTTTTCGATGTCAATAGATTTTTGTGAAAAGATGTTTTTTTTCAACTTATTTATATTTAGTTTATTATGTTTTTATACAAAACTTCAGTTATCCATAAAACTGATATTACTGGAGATATTTTAATTTAGTTGAAAAAATTCTCAAGAGAGCATGGGTTGGTATCATTTTCTTTTTTTTTAAAGAGAAATTCTTTGATCTTTTAAAACTAACAGGTAAATGTTTTTAACAAAGAAGAGAATAGAGTAAAGAATTAAAATATAAAATATAAAAAAACGAAAGCTTTTTGTATAGTATTATGTGAATACCTTTGTACATATATACATATATATACTGATGGGTGAAAATTGTTTTCTTTAGTTTTTACTCGAATGATATCCTGAGTATATTTGACCAATTTTATCTTACATATTCCTTCCTAGGACGGTGTTTAGAATACTTTTGTTTTTGTTTACATTGAAATACTTACAGTGACAATGGAAGATAACAAAGAAAAGAACGCTATCATACTACAATAGAATAACATCGTAAAAAATAATGATTTCATCCCGAATAATGATTTAAATTTGGTGCTTTTATTTTCTCTCTCTTGTATTTCTTTGTAAATCCAACACATAAAGGAAATCAGATACTTTACAGTCTATACATTCTATTTCCTTGATCAAGGCAGCATTGGAACTGGATAGCCCTTGGGGATGATGGTTATGACTCTCATCCTATGGAAAATATTATTATCATTGAACTGTTAAGATTTTATTTTGTTGTGGTTTTGGTCCGCAAAGTCCTGGAAAGCATCAGAGATTATTTTCCGTGTTAGTCTGTTTGTTTTTTTGTGGTCATCTACGTTTTCAGGCGTTCATCAATCATCAACATTACGATAACACAGACTGGCACAAAGCAAAAATCAGCAAAGGCTTTGGCCACTCCCCACAGACAATAAAAAAAAACTGATATACACAGGAAAGGAAGGAAACTGACATAAACTGATATTGTTCTGTACTTTGTCTTGTTATCGCACTTGTAATGCTTTGGTGTGATGTGTGTATAGGTAGCTTGTGGCGTGAGCGTCTTAGCGAAAAGGGCTTGTATGTATATACGGTTAAGAGATAGAAGTATTAAGAATAATTAAGAACGCACTGGTAGATTATGAAATAAATATATTTTCTAACTGAATTTAAATAGCTTTATAATATCACAGCGATTATGGTGCTTTTATTTTCTCTCTTTTGTATTTCTTTGTAAATCCTACACATAAAGGAAATCAATTAATCAATCTAGTTTAAATGCTAAACTCTTATGTTTTAACTTATAACTGGCACTGATTTGAAGAGGGCGATTCCTGAAGTGTTCTGGCTTTGGAAGCAGAATACGACTATATGGTGTGAAGGCTGAGTTAAGACTGTGTACTCTTTGAAAGCTAATGTTAGACTCTCTTCTTTGGAATTGCTCTCTCTCTCGCGGGGGAATTCTCTTATACAAAAGAGTTACCCTAACGGGATTTTGTGCCTTTGTTTAATGATCCGAATTTACAGCACCTGACAGTAAAATACACTCTTTTTGAAGTTAAATTCACAGCACTAAGATAATTATAAAATATTAACAAAAATACAATTTTGGATACTATAAAATATTCCAAACTCTAAACTATTATTTTTCGATTTCGTCCTTCCACTACACACGGTTTAAACAAAATAATCCTGATTAGGGCGAACGCCAGAAACCGTTCGATGACCAGAAAAAAAAAGGAGCACGCTAATCACGGAAAATAGCTCTAACGTTCTATTTATTAACCATTGGTTAACTGGGGAAGGGATTAGCGTCAGTGGTAGCGCGATGGACTAACCCGTCGGTGACACGGGTTCGAGACCTCAGTGTTGCCCTTAGTGTTCCTATCCTAGTTTCCTCCTCTCACAGCTCACTGTCCCGATTTCAATGCTCATAGTCCTCACAAAATGCTATTCACTTATTCACACAATCTACGATCTAAATAATTTTTTTTAATTACCAATTTAATCTGATGTTGAAATTTTGTGTTTGAAAAAATCAGTGACCGGAATGCGTTTTTCTTTTTTTACTGAAAAGTATTTTTTTCAAGGGTGCTGCATTTTTCTAAAACCGCTCCCAAAATTTTCTTTAAACGTAGTATATGAACACACATTATAAAGAGGCTACGCTTCCATTCGAAAAATTTCTCGCTCAGTTAAACTCTGTTAAGCGGCTTTGGTGGGGGGGTGGGAGGGAGTAAGATTATGTTTGCCTCTAAAGTGATATCCTAGTTGATTATACAATTCTATCATCTAGACAAAATTAATTCCGAGTTTCAAGAAAATTAATAAACCGGAAGCGTGTTTTCAATTAGACAGTTTTTTTCAGTTTCTGAGATTTTCTCCACAAAAAAAACACTGACAAATTTCATTAAATTTGGTATACTAGCTATAAAGTTTGTCGATTACAATTCTGAAAAAACTGGAGTAAGAGAAAGTTGTGTGAGTGTTTTACACCAGATTTTTTTTTTTTACAAAATATTAAGTGACATAAGGATTGTTAGAATTTTCAAAGTTAAAGAAACTCGGTTAACCTGAATTGTGACTTTATATATCATTGTTTTAGAGCTGCAATTTTATTTGGAAAACATCTTGAACGATTTTCTTTAATATCTGGTATTTTATCCGTCGTAGCATGCATATTTATTTTCTTCCTGACCGGTTTAGGATTTTCATCCATCGTCAGAGCAAATTCACCAAGTTCGTATAGAGAGTTCACTTCAACGTAATGTTTCTGTTACACTCACATTTGTTGGTTGTATATAGAATAGAATAGAATAGAATATATTTATTTACCTGGACATATGTTTTTACATACAATAGGCTCGTCAATATGTGGCTGCAATATAATACAAACAAATACACTTTGACCTACAGTAAACATTATTAACACATTACTTGCAAAAGAGACAGTGTCAGATTAGTCAGCGTTGAACTGGGTTACATTCCATTTGTTAGCTAGATACTCTTCTAGTTTGTAAAAAGTGTTTTTTAATAAAAAAGTTTTAATAATTTTTTGAAATTTTTTCTTTTCTAAATTTCTCACTGATTCAGGAATTAAATTAAACATTTTAGTGGCCATTGAGCTGGGAGCTTTATCAGATTTAAACAGTCTGTTTTTAGCAATATGTAAGTTAATTTTAGTCCTTACATTGTAGGAATGTTTATTACTCCTTAAATCTTTATTCTCACTATTTTTAATATCCATTATGTTCACATAAATGCGGGGAGGTTATAAGGTTATGTTATATGGCCTTACACAATTATATAGGCACTCGCCCACATAATTATATACAACCAACAAGTTTGAGTAACAATTAACACAAACATTACGTTGAAGTGAACTCTCTATACGAACTTGGATGAAAATCCGAAACCGGTCAGAAAGAAAATAAATATGCATGCTATGACGGATAAAATACCAGATGTTATCCAGCATTGCGGATCCATCCACAGATTTTCTTTAAACTTGGAATGCTAACCACAATGAAATGAATTAACATTTGGGGGGGGGGGATAATTTAAAACCGGGCAATATCCGGGTAAAGGAAAAGAAAATCTAAGGGGTAACATTAGTAGACTGGAACCCAGGACCTACGCGGAAGTGTCCAGCCTGCTACTACTCAGCTATTTCCTCTCCTTTCACAATCTGAAACTTATACGTTCGTTTATGTTAATCTTCATATAAATTCAAAAATTTTTTTTTTTTTTTTTTACCTTAGAATACGTCTTTCAGTTCGATATATTATGGAGTACCGCTTCATCGGAGAAGGCGTTAAAAAGCCTGAGGTTAATTAAATTTTTATTTAAACATTCACTGTTGACGACTCTAGCTGTGCTAATTTTCAGAAAAAAAAAAAAAATTATTTCCAAATTAATTTGAAAATTTATAAATTTTGCCCCCAGTTTAACAAAAAATTCTAAACAAATGTACTGGACAACGTTTAAAGGAAAAGAAACAAGACATATAGGCAGTTAACACACTCGGAAGTGTATATTTTGACGTACTTTTTATTTATGTGATAAGCTTATATATTATTTTTTTATTTATTTATTATATTTACAAATTATTATGGGCCAGCTAGCTTAGAGCTTTACACATAGGGCTAATGAAAGATAAAGAAACAATAAAACAAAGATGAGTTTTGTCAGAGATCTTGGTAGAGTCTGGGTTTTAATCGTCTGGATGAAGTAGGCTCGCCTATGTGGTAATGTGAAGCTGAGGGTAGTGTGTGAAGCGTTAGGAAGAAATTGTCTGTAAGTTTAGTCATGTGTGTGTGTATATATCTGGCATGTCAAGTTCTCTGTGTGTTTGTGTATTTCTGACAAACCAGGGAGCGTTGAATGCAATTCGCAGTACCTTGTTTTGGAAAGTCTGCAATCGTTTTGTCAGTGTGTTGCTAGCTGTTATCCAAACTGGACAGGCGTATGTCAGGAGAGGTCTAAGGAGAGTTTTATAGAGTAGTGTGGTGCAGGAGTGTTTGAGTGGTGTGTTTCTGTTAATGAGTGGGTAGAGTTGTTTCAGTCGGGTGTATGCTTGTTGCAGTTTAGTGTTAATGTGTAGTCTCCAGGTGAGTCTTGTATCAAGGATTACGCCCAGATAACGCACTCCTTGGTCTTTTTGTTTCCAGGGAATTTGCTGGTTGTCAATTGTTAGTAGGCGAAGGTCTTCATTCCGAAACCGCCGGAGAGCGAAGATTTTTGCTTCAGTTTTAGATGGGTTTAACTTTAGCTTCCATCGGTGAAACCAGCCAGATATACAGTCTATTGATGTTTGTAAGTCAGTAATGCTTTCGTTAATGTCTGTACTGGATGAGGCTAACATGGTATCGTCCGCGTAGGTAGCTAAGGTCGCTGTAGTAGGTTCAGGTATGTCTGATCAGTAGAGGTTGAAGAGTATTTGGCTCATGATTGTCCCTTGTGGTAGTCCCGCTAGTATTTGTCTTTCTGTACTGAATGTATTGTTGAGTCTTACCTGGAATGTTCTGTCTTGTAAGAAGGATCCTATTATTCGAGTTAGGTATGTTGGTGCGTTTGTGTTTGTAAGTTTGTAAAGTAGTCCAGAGAGCCAAACAGTATCAAATGCAGCAGCTACGTCAAGAAATATTGCTGCCGTGTATTTTCTTTCCTCAAAATTGTGTACAATGTGTTCTGTGACTCTTTTTAGTTGGTGTAGTGGTGAGTGTTTTTGTCTGAATCCGAACTGATGAGGTGGGATTGTGTTAGAGTCTGTCAAGTGTTTTAAGAGTCGTTTGTATATTATTTTTTCTAATATTTTGGAGAGAGAGTTTAAAAGACTGATTGGGCGATAGCTGTTAGGATCGCTTTTTGGTTTACCAGCTTTATGAAATACTATCACTATAGCATTCTTCCACTGTTTAGGAAAATATCCTAATCTAAGACAATCATTGAAGATCCCAGTTAGGAATGCAAGACCTTTCTGAGGCAGGTTTTTTATGGCAATATTGGGAATTAAATCATCTCCCGGGGCCTTTTTGTTGGGGAGACCTTTGATTATGGATAAAATTTCGGAAGGAGAAGTAAATGCGATAGGAAGTTTTGCTGTGTGGTGAGGTTGTTGGAGTTGGGAATTTTTTTTTTTTTAAGAAATGAAGCAGGCAGCGGAGAAGCACAGCCGTTTTTGCTCGTTATTATTGCTTGATCTTGATGTAAAGTTTTCTATTTGCGACGACGTATTTCTACGCCTTTAACGTTTACAGCTGTGATTTTCCACTGCTTCCTGCTTCATTTTCTTTCTTTTCTTTTTTTTTTATTAATATTTACAAAAAAAAAAAAAAAAAAATTTTTCATCAAATATGTTCTTTGAAAGAACCAATAGGCTTAAAAGTAAGATCCTATTTATATAATATAATAATATAATATTAAACGCTAAGAAACGTTTGGAAAAAAAATCTGGTGTAGAAAAGTACTCATACGACTGACTTTATTTAATTGACAAATTTCCATAAAAATTGCAACGTTTTGAAAACGTTTAGTTGGGCTTGCCATATAAATGATGGTATATATACGTGGTTATAGACATATATTGAATGACGTATGTGGTAGCGCCTCCTGCTCGCCAACAAAGCCTTCACTTAAAATTTATACCTAACTGTCATGTCTCCCAGAATTCCCCCCTAAATTAATTTTTTTTAGATAAATGTTTCAAAAAATTGATGTTTTTTCTCTGTTGATTTAGAAAAAAAGAAAAAAAAGCCGTTTTCTAGAAAATTCCAACAAACTCAAAAACAATTCGGTAAAATTCTACTTCCGGTTTTAACTAACATTTCTTCAAAATTTTGTAATTCTTACTTTGCTATACCGAACTATTTAAATATGTATTATTATGACTTTTTTTTTTTTTTTAATTTTATTTAAAGAGCGTCAACATCTATGGTTATTGACGCCCCGGAGTCTTCTCAGTACCCTTCTGCCTCACATTACAGTCAACACTGTCCATAACCGAATAGAAACATAAATTTTACTAAAGTGGCTCATTAAAGGAAAAAAAAAATGTTTCAAATATGTGTGTACATATTATAGGAAG
>JAAEAF010009390.1:0-23441 GCA_011037195.1 Triatoma infestans
TTTTCCGTGGAAGCCTGCTTCAATTTGTGGTCATCGACCGGTTTCGGGCGTTCGCCCATCTTCAGGATGCGCTTTTCAGACAGTGTGCCAACACAGACTCGTACAGAGACTTAGTCTCACACTAACTGAGGTGTATGTTTAAAATACTAAACTCTTAAACTAGGTAAAGGGATGTGGCCAGATGGGTGGGAAAACACGTGTTTGGGTTGTTAAAAGGCAAAGAATTTGCCCTTTAAAAAAAAAAAAAAAAAAGAAAAAATAGTGCGTATTTGGATGATGTATGTGAGTGATGATGTGACATGGTTTGTGGGATGCATAATAAAAAACTTAATTATATAAGAAAACATAATTAGGTATACATGCTTGCGAGCATGTGAGGGTTGCGTGAAAAAGAGAAAGAATGACTGGAATTCCTTAATTCTTTGGAACTGGAAAACTTAACTTAATTATATAAAAAATCGTTCAGTTTTAAACGAATGAATGAATTTTAAAATGTTAGTTTAATCGTTGTTTAATTGTATTTAGATTTATTTTGTGTATCTTATTTTTTATTTTTTGTATATTCTTAATATTTTGGTTAGTTAATTGTAAAGTAAGTCTCCCTCCAACAACAGAGTTTAAACATTAGACCCCCGCGTCCACTGTAAGAAAAGAATTTGCCCTTTAACAACCCAAACACGTGTTTCCCACCCATCTGGCCACATCCCTTTACCTAGTTTAAGAGTTTAGTATTTAAAAAACACCTCAGTTAGTGTGAAACTAAGTCTCTGTACGAGTCTGTGTTGGCACACTGTCTGAAAAGCGCATCCTGAAGATGGGCGAACGCCCGAAACCGGTCGATGACCACAAAATGAAGCAGGCTACCACGGAAAATGTCTCTGATTGGAATTCTTGTTTGTCCTCTCCCAATTGTATATTACAGTGAAAAACGTTTAACACGAAACTGAGTGGACCGAAATATTTTTTCGTGTTAAAAGAATTTTATCACGTAATAAAATAAGTTTATGTATTAAAATTAAAAAAAAAAAAAAAAAAAACAAATTCGCTGATTTTAACATAAAATTCACCGAATTTGAAAACTAATAGAAATATTTTGACAATGGCGGTGCCTTCACCCATTCAAAGACAAGCGGAAACCTAGCAACAGTGGTAGTCATTGTTTATTTTGTCTAACGAAAAAAAAAAAAAATAAGCCAAAAAATAAGCGAGATCGATGTAACTGGAGAAAACAGATATATTTTGTTAGTCCGAGAAGTGAAATTTTTTCGTGTTAAGCGATATATGTTTCGTATTAAAAGAAAAAAATCTGGTGTGAAACACTCACACAACTTTCTCTTACTCCAGTACTCAAAATTATAATTGACCAATTTTATAGTTAGTGTACCAAATTTAATGAAATTCGTCGAAAAGTGAAAACACTGTCCAGTAAAACTGTCCGGTTTACTAATTTCCTTGAAACTCGGAATTTGGGTCATATATTAATTTCTAGTTATTTCAATTTGGATGACAGAATTGTATAATCAACTGTGATAGCATTTCAAAGAAAAACATAACCCCCCTCCCCCAAAAGTCCCCTTAATGAATTTATCAGGGGAAAAGTTTCAAATAAAAGTTGTAGCTCTTTATATGTATAGTTAACAACGCTGGTTTAAAGAAAATCGTTGGAGCCATTTTCGAGAAAATACCAGAAAACTGAAAATTATATTTCAGTAAAAACGCACTTCCGTTTATCTATTTTTTTTCAAACTCGGAATTTCAACAACATATTTAATTCTAATTAACATTATTTAGATGACAGAATTGTCTAATATACTGAAACAGCAGTTAAGATGAAAACCTAACCCCACCCCTCCCCCAGAAGTGCCCTTAAATGAATTTTCCTGGAGAAATGTTTCAAATAAAAGGTGTAGCTCTTTGTATGTGTAGTTGATATAGCAAGTTTAAAGAAAATCTTCGGGGCCATTTTTGAGAAAATTGCAAAAACGTAAAAAAACAACTAGTAAAGTGGTACTTCCGGTTGAGGAATATTGACACATAACGCACCGTCAGATCCCATGGTGATACCTAAACGTAATATCAAGTTTGAACTTTCTACGATTTTTTCGTTTTTGAGCTATGCTGTTCACATACATACACACACACAGACACACACAGACCATTCGCTAAAAACCACTTTTGTTTGGACCGGGGAACCTCAAAACGATATTTTTCCGGTGAAAAACGATATCGAAAATTTGACACATTACAATCTAACTTCCTCTTACTAGGAGTAAGAGAAAGTAAAAATGTATGAAATTACATAGTATTTTGTCGGGACGCAGTATGATTTCGTGTTAACCGATTTTTCATGTTAAGAGTTTTCGTGTTAAACGTTTTTCACTGTATACCTAACATATTTTAGAAAATAGTCAAGGTTTTAAGTCAGGAATGTTAGAAAAAAGGTATTTGTTTTTAGTATTCCTAAAACGTTTCTTGAATGTTCCCATCTTTTATAGGGCACATAATTTCTGTGTGAAATGAACTAATTACATATTTCTCGTACAATATTGAACTTTAATATTTAATCATAAATATTATATACTTTCACGTGTACAGTTGGGCATGTATTTATTTTGCAATTCAAATTTCTTTTGTTAAAAAAAAAAAAATAATGAAATTAATACTTTTTAAGTTGATTGGAAAAATTACTCGAATACTTATTTACTATCTATCCAAAATTTATTATTCCTAGTTCCTAGTTAGATTTTCTCTAATTTCTTTAGTGAATGGAATGTTGTAACAAAGAACTTTGTAATTCAAGCATGCGGGTTTTTGGCCAGCATATTTTCAGTGATGAGATAAAATACAAAAGCGTGGTAAAATGAGACTGTCGATCTATCGTTTGATAGTATCACAAATACTTTCGCTTTAAGTGTCATAATCGGATCAAGATATTATATATAGAAGTATTATAGTATTCAATCCTTTGAAAAGAATTAGCCCAGATAAGGGAGAAAGGGGAAGAAGAAAACCTGTTGGAAAACAATCTACAGGCTTTTACTTCCTACAAAATCTCTCACATTTGATCCATAAAGTTTCTTGAAAGTCGGAACTTTTACTAAACGTTTATTTCCTTTAACTTTTCTACCAGTAATGTTGTAATGAACCCAAAATATAGGGAACCCTACAGTCGGATTAGTATTTTATTAGAAGTTAGTCACCGCCCTTTGAATATCCCAAAATAATTTTTTACAGAATAATTACGCGATCATGCTAGATTTTCGAAATCGAGTTTTTCACCGGAAATACATGTTTTGGAGAAGACCCCTGAATACGAAAAAAATGTATTTAGCGAATGGTCTGTATGTGGCCTTGTGTGTGTTAACAAAATATCTCAAAAATGAAAAAGGACCAGACAGTTCAAACTTGTTATTCTGCAGGTACTACCACCACCGAATCAGACACGAAGATTTCAGGTGAAATCTATCAACTGAAAATTGTTTTTTTCAGTTTTTCATGGTTTTCTTGAAAATGGCTGGAAAATGATTTTCTTTACGTTATAGACAAAAATACCTATCACTTTTGTTTAAAATATAAACATGGGAAAATTGATTTTTTTGTGGTTACTTGGGGGTCAACACTATCGTTATGCTTTCTTTCCTCTAAAGTAACACTTCAGTGTAGATTAGATAGATTAGATTCTAAAGGGGGGTTTGGCTCTTCAGCCTGCGCCACCACGACACCCTATGGATCTATTGTGGCATCCCCCCCAAGTTGGAGGCCCTTCCCTGGTCCTGTCCTTTATCGGACTTGGAGTTAGGGGGGGGCTCCCGGATGGTCAATTAGGGCACCTGCCATCAGAGCATTGTCTCGAGTCCTGCTTCCTTAGTAGACTTAATAGGTCTGAGAGTGGACCCCGGCTGAGGCTTGATGGCACCAGCTTCTCTTTTCCTTAGCCATACCAGCCTCCAGCGGTACCTTAGCCATACCAGCCCCTCGCACTGACATACCAGCCTCCAGCGGTACCTTAGCCATACCAGCCCCCTCGCACTGACATACCACGTGCAGCGCCGTTTTCTCTTCTTCCTGACAAAACCTACACACATGCTATCCGTTGCCAGGCCCATGCGATGCATGTGCTTGTTAAGTCTACTATGGCCAGTGAGAATGCCAACTGCTATCCTCACGGCCACCCGGCCTAATTGGAGTAATTCCACACTTAGTTTGTGTGAGTGGCTATGAATAAACGTTTTCGCCTGCCTTTGGCCTGGGGTTTCAACCCACCATTCCCTTGATCGTTCCTGCATCCATGTCTTGATGGAGGATGCACTCCTAAGGCATCTTGAGACGCCACAGAACCGCTCCGGCCCATATAAGTGCTGCGATTAAACCCTCCCGAGCCAGGCGGTCTGCCGTTTCATTGCCTCTATAGCCCGAATGCCCAGGTACCCAAACCAGGAAGACCTTATTATGGCTACTAATTTCCCTAAGTGCACCTATGCAATCCCACACCAGCCTTGAGCTGATCTCCCACTAGTCAATTGCCCGCAGAGCAGCCTGGGGCTATCCGAATAAATGACGACTCTGGAGTTATGCACTCACCGGGTCTTCTTATTTCGGCGGCACAGATGATAAACCGTGGCTAATCTTCCCAGGCTCATCGAGATATTGCATCTCGAACACTTCAGTGTAATATATAGTTTTATCACCTACATAATATTAATACACATTCCACATATGAACAAAATCGGTTAATAGATTTTACAGAATTGGTTTTGCAGTTTTATACAACCAATTTCTTTAAACTAGAGAATGCTTGCTGCATAAATAGAAACGTATCACTTTTATTTCAAACATTTTTCTGAAAAAATAAATTTTAGAAGAGGATATTGGAGATCTGTCAGTTAGTTTAAATTTAAATTTGCACAAGCTTTCTTAGTTTTGACATACAGCTCTCCACATACCACCGCTCAGGTATATAAGTAAATTCCTCATCACCATTTTTATGGCCAGCCTAACTAGATATAGTTATTTAGCAATTTTAAAGAACATTTTTTTGATTAAATTGAGTAAGAGAAAGGTGTATGATTTTTTTAACACCAGATTATTGGATTGGTAATCAATTGAATCGGATTTTTTTTTTTTTTGTGGGAAAAGTTATTTTTGGAATATTTGGGGCTGATTTTTTGACGTCAAACTTTTCTCTAAACAGACACTACTTTTTTTTTTGTACAAGAATTTTTTTTTTTTTTTTTTTAAATAAATTGTGTGTGTGGTTCTGTAAAGAAATTATGTGTGTGTGTATGCTGTAATAATACGATGTATGAAGAAAATCTTTAGAGCGTTTTTCTAGAAAATGTCACAGAAAAAAAAAAAAAATAAAAAAAAAAAACAAAACTCAGTAATGTTTGCATTTTCCATTTGACGGATTTTGACGAAACTTCTTGTTGGCGGTGATTACTTTGTAGGGTGGGGATATAATTACTTGTGTTTAAAATATTTTTGTTTAAAAACCAAACGTCATAAATATGACTATATATCCGGATCGCTAAAAACGTTTTTTCCGAACTCTGGGGGGGAAGGGGGCTAAGAACATGTATTTCCGGTGAAAAGACAATTTCAACATTTTGCTGCAAGAGAATGTATCAAAATGTTGAATGAAATATTTAAATGATTTTATTTTATTGCATTTTTTTTTTTTAATATTATTATTATTATTATTATTATTTTCCAACATGTAAATTTTCTTTTAAATATAAAATATTTTTATATGAATGGTAATTACGTCTAATTTTATTATTAATTATTTTGTCTCTAAATTCATAAAAAATAAAACTTATTTTGGAAGTTCAATTTTGATATTCTGTTTTTACTTTCTCTTAACCCCTAGTAAGAGGAAGTATTGTAATCGTGTCAAATTTTCAATATTGAGTCTTCACCAAAAATATCCGTTTTGAGGTCCCCTGAGTCCAAAAAAGTGGTTTTTAGCAAATGGTGTGAACAGCATAGCTCAAAAACGAAAAACTGTAGAAAGTTGAAACTTAATATTCCGTTTAGGTTAGCATCTGACAGTGGGTAATCTGTCAAAATTCCTCAACCGGAAGTACCACTTACGGTTGTTTTTTTTTTTTTTTTTTTTTTTTTTTTTTTTTTACTTTTTTGCTTCGACGATTTTCTTCAAACTTAGAATATCAACTACACATACAAAGAGCTACAACTTTTATTTGAAATGTTTCTCTGGGAAAATTCATTTAAGGGCAGTTATGGGGGGATGGTTGTGGGGTTTAGGTTTTCATCTAAAGTGCTATTTGCTGTTTATTAACAATTCTGTCATCTAAATAATATTAATTTATTTAGAATTGAATATGATGTTGAAATTCCGAGTTTCAAAAAAAAAAAAAATCGGATAACCGGAAGTGCGTTTACTTTACTCCTTTGCTAAATTATTTTTTTTTTTCACTTTTTCGCGATTTTCTCAAAAAAAAATGACTCCGACGATTTTCTTGAAAATTCCTATATAAACTAAACATACAGAGGTCTATAACTTTCATTTAAAATATTACGGAGGCGGTGGGATTATGTTTTTTTTCTCTAAAGTGCTATCATAGTTGATTTATACAATTCTATCATCCAAACAAAATTAATTAGAAATAAATAGATGGCGTAAAATTCCAAGTTTCAAGTAAATTAGTAAACCGGAAGTGCGCTTTTGCTGGAAAGTTTGTTTTTCAGTTTTCGACGAATTTAATTAAATTTGGTATACTAACTATAAAATTTATCGATTATAATTTCGATAACTGGAGTAAGAGAAAGTTGTGTGAGGTTTCACACCAGATTTTTTTTTTTTAAATAATATTGATTTCAGCATGTGGTGGTCTATATGAGTTGTCACGCTAGGTTTTTCTCTAATGTGACGTATTAAAATAACTCCCGCCCCTCATCCCAACGAACACCCTAAATCTATAAAAGATATTTATATAACCTATAAAATTATTTTTTGAATTATTTATGCCAAATATAATTCATAACTTTTCCCTGCTATAATAAATAAATGTGATTCAAGTTTATAAAAATTTTAAATAATAGTTTTATGTTATACATAAAAGTAAAATGAGATTTGGGTAAGATAAAAAACTATTAAGAATGCTATGAAGATTTTTTATTGAAATCACTTGTTTCCAACTATTATTTGCTTACGGTCGTAGCCATTTGATAGAATTTTGTTGGTAAGTCGGAAATAACTTGTATATTTATATGTTTCAGTCTTTACATAATGTTAAACTATATTGTTAAATATTAGTGCAATCTGTTTTAATATCAAATCTGAAGAACCTGTATCAGTAATATACTTTATATTTTTATATAAAAAAGTAATATAGAAAAGTAAAAAAAATTCGCAAATAGTTAAATTCGCTAAAGGATTTCCCTAAAAGTACTTTAAAGATTTTCTCCAAACTTTATACGTATACATATTGCAATAGATGCCCATATTATTTCGTTTCAAAACTATTTTCAAGGATATGCTTTCTCTGAATGTTACGTAAGGGCTACTTCAAGATTCCAAATTTTTTGTCAAAGAGAACTATTACCTACTAGAAAAAAAAAATAAAAGTTTTAGGTCTTCGTATTTGAAATTGGTATATCAAGTTTAAAAAAACATCATCGCAGTTATTTTTGAGAAAATTGCAAAAAAGTGAAAAAAAAAAAACCTATTCAATAAAGTGATACTTCCGGTTGAAGAATTTGGGACAGATAAGGTATTGTCAGATCCCATGATGATACCTAAACGGGAATATCAAGTTTGAACTTTCTAGGATTTTTTTCATTTTTGAGCTATGCTGTTCTAAAAACCACTTTTTTTTGGACTCAAGGGGGACCTCAAAATTGGATATTTCCAATGAAAACACGATATCGAAAATTTGACCAGGTGTAAGAGAATATAAAAAAATTGATATGAAACCCTTATTATTTTTGTAAGAGTTATAGTATTTTTTACTTTCTCTTACTCTTAGTAAGAGGAAGTATTGTAATCGTGTCAAATTTTCGATATCGACTTTTCACCGGAAATATCCGTTTTGAGGTCCCTTGAGTCCAAAAAAGTGGTTTTTAGCAAATGGTCTGTGTGTGTGTGTGTGTGTGTGTGTGTGTGGTGTGTGTGTGTATGTATGTGAACAGCATAAGCTCAAAAACGAAAATCGTAGAAAGTTCAAACTGGATATTACGTTTAGGTATCACCATGGATCTGACGGTGCGTTATGTGTCAATTCCTCAACCGGAAGTACCATTTACTATTGTTTTTTTTACGTTTTTGCAATTTTCTCAAAAAGGCTCCCGACGATTTTCTTTAAACGCTATATCAACTACACATACCAAGAGGCTACACTTTTATTTGAAACATTTCTCCGGGAAAATTCATTTAAGGGCACTTCTGGGAGGGGTGGGGTTAGGTTTTCATCTTAACTGCTGTTTCAGTATATTAGACAATTCTGTCATCTAAATAATGTTAATTAGAATTAAATATGTTGTTGAAATTCCGAGTTTGAAAAAAAATAGATAACCGGAAGTGCGTTTTTTACTGAAATATAATTTCCAGTTTTCTGGTATTTTCTCGAAAATGGCTCCAACGATTTTCTTTAAACCAGTGTTGTTAACTATACATATAAAGAGCTACAACTTTTATTTGAAACTTTTCCCCTGATAAATTCATTTAAGGGGACTTTTGGGGAGGGGGGTTATGTTTTTCTTTAAAATGCTATCACAGTTGATTATACAATTCTGTCATCCAAATTGAAATAACTAGAAATTAATATATGACCCAAATTCCGAGTTTCAAGGAAATTAGTAAACCGGACAGTTTTACTGGACAGTGTTTTCACTTTTCGACGAATTTCATTAAATTTGGTACACTAACTATAAAATTTGTCAATTATAATTTTGAGTACTGGAGTAAGAGAAAGTTGTGTGAGTGTTTCACACCAGATTTTTTTCTCAAAATTCTAAATTCTTCATCCATGAATCTCGAAATAAATTTATGATCATTTAATAATGATTGTAAAAAAAATAAATAAATAAATAAATAAATAAAACAAATCCATACCTTTGCAGGGTCAAAATCTTTTACATAATTTTGTTGATTACAACGGCCATAACTCCATGGGAAATATTTCTTATGAAAGAGATTGGATATGTCAAATGCAAAAGCTGAAGAAACAATTGTACAAATTGTTAGCAGTACAAATCTGTAAGCATAACAATTAACAATATATTAAATTAGAAATATTTAATCATATTTAATATTATAATATTGACGCTAGGAAACTTACATTTTATTCATGTTTTAATTTTATAATTCAACTATAGTCTAGACTATTATAATACATTTCTTCCTGAACATCTTTATATATTTATATACATATAGTACGAGCAACAATAATATCTTCCTATTATTCAAGTGTATTTACAAATACTTCATGTGATTAAGTAATATGTAATCAACATTTTTTTAAAGAAAATTAAATTCATATTATATATCTAATTAAATATTATTTATCTTCAAGTGTTTGAATTTATGGAATTTTTTTTTAAATTTCTTCACTTTCGTTTTATCACTTAATTTCATATTTACCATTTATTTAGTAATTATTATTAATTTGTTTACCTATCTAATCCTTATGTTTTATGGAATGATTTATAGGTAAACAATTATATCTTTTAATTCTAAATCAAATTCTAGACAAATATAATATGGCCGAAAGTTTATGTTTTGTAAACACTACAAGAAAAATCAATGCTTTAATTTTTACTTTCTCTTACTCCTAATAAGAGGAAGTATTGTAATCGTGTCAAATTTTCTATATCGAGTTTTCACCGGAAATATCCGTTTTTGAGGTCCCCTGAGTCCAAAAAAGTGGTTTTTAGCTAATGGTTTGTGTGTGTGTGTGTGTGTGTGTATATGAGAACAGCAAAAAAGAAAAACCTTAGAAAGTTGGAAACCGTATCTGTCAAAATTCCTCAACCGGTAGTACCCACTTTTACTAGTTGTTTTTTTTTACGTTTTTGCTATTTTCTCAGAAATGGCTCCGATGATTTTCTTTATACTTGGTATATCAACTACACATACAAAGAGCTACAACTTTTATTTGAAACATTTCTGCGGGAAAATTCATTTAGAAGCACTTTTGGTGGAGGGATGGGGTTAGATTTTCATCTTAACTGCTATTTCAGTTTATTAGACAATTCTGTCATCTAAATAATGTTAATTAGAATTAAATATATTGTTGAAATTCCGAATTTGAAAAAAAATCGGATAACCGGAAGTGCGTTTATTTCAATACTTTACTAAATGATTTTCTTACTTTTTCGCGATTTTCTTAAATATGTCTCCGACGATTTTCTTGAAACTTCGTATATAAACTAATCATGCAAAGATCTACATCTTTTATTTGGAACATTTCTCTGGGAAAATTCATTTACGTGCACTTTTGGAGGAAGGGTGGGGTTACGTTTTTCTCTAAAGTGCTATCACAGTTGATTATACAATTCTATCATCTAAAGAAAATTAATTAGAAATAAATAGATGGCCAAAATTCTTATTTTCAAGAAAATTAGTAAACCGGAAGTGCGCTTTTACTGGATTAGTTTTTTTCAGTTTTCGACGAATTTCATTAAATTTGATACACAAACTATAAAATTTGTCAATTATAATTTTGAGAATTGGAGTAAGAGAAAGTTGTGTGAGTGTTTCACACCAGATTTTTTTTTAAACTAGAACTTTAAATAGTTATTTATTAGCCAAAAAGATCTTAGCTTTCTTCACACCCTTTCTTCTATCTGTTTTTGCTTTATACACAGCTTTCATATATACTATTACATAGATACTACTTTATAATGATGTGATTCCATTTTTGTTCATCTTAATAACGGGTCTTAACCTTTTACTGCATTAATAGCTACTAAAGAAATTTAATTAGGTATTCTTTCTTTCTGAATATGAGATTGCTGAACTTCCAAGTGTCTGATGAAGGCGGCCTTTTTTTTCTCTCCAGAATACGACTTTCTCTCCTGCAATTCTCGTAGTTCTAAATGACATTCAAAAAGTGTTAGATATTCATATAAATGCCTAGTCTATCGAAGTTTCTATTCTCAAGTTTAAAGAAACTCTCTGGTGTCGTTGTGGAGAAAAGGGCGGAAAATTTATAAAAAAAAACAAAAAACGATTAATTTCAGAACCGATTTTCTACAAAACTCAATAGAATTTCAGTGGCATATTTAATTATTTTTAACATTATGTAGGAGATGGACAGAATTGGCACATTACAGGGAAACTTAATATCTTCCTATGCCTTAGAACCCCTCTGAAATCTTTTTCTACCAAGAAAAATATTGCAAAGAAACTTTAATAGAACCACTTATTTTTGTAAATAAGCATATATAACTTGTAAGTACATATATTGTAAATATAATTAACATATTTGTACATGAATACATAGAACTAATATTATGTATACAAAGCTTACACATAATATCTGGTATTTTATCCGTCATAGCATGTATATTCTATTTCTTCCTGACCGGTTTCGGATTTTTATCCATCGTCAGAGCAAATTCACCAAGTTCAGCGTAAAGTTTCTGTTATACACTTTTCTTTTTTTTCTTTTTTTTTTTAATTTAAGGCGCGTCAACATCTATGGTCATTGGCGCCCCGAGCCTCTCATTACAGACAACA
Organism: Triatoma infestans; assembly: GCA_011037195.1. Lineage (NCBI taxonomy): Eukaryota > Metazoa > Arthropoda > Insecta > Hemiptera > Reduviidae > Triatoma > Triatoma infestans. The sequence goes on from JAAEAF010009390.1 coordinate 11,705, forward strand.
CTGTCCATCACCGAACAGTGTGCTGTAGAGGCTCCTAGGAAGAAAAAATCTATGGGTAGCACCGATGGACTCGAACCCGGGTCCTCCGCGTGGGAATCCAGTACGCTAACCACTTAGCTAATCCCTTCCCATACTCACACTTGCTGGTTTGTTGGTTGTATATATGTGCGGGAGGTTATAAGGTCATTTTATTGTGTGTGTGTGTGTGTGTGTGTGTGTAAACTATGGGTATGTAAACTATATGGGTTACTATGTGTACTATGTGTATTTGATGTTACTATGTGTCGTTAAACACACACACACACACACACACACACACACACACACACATACACACACACACACATAGTAACATCACCTTATAACCTCCCGCACATATATACAACCAACAAACCAACAAATGTTAGTGTAACGTTGAAATGAACTCTCTACACGAACTTGGTGAATTTGCTCTGACGATGGATGAAAATCCGAAACCACTCAGGAACAAATGGAATATGCATGCTACGACGGATAAAATACAAGATGTTATGCAGCAATGCGTGGACTCATCCACATATTCAACTTATACATAATAATTAGAGTCGTTTTCAAGAAAATGAAACAAATACACTAAGTAAAATAAAAGGTTGATAGATTTATTCTGATAATTTCCTGCCGGATTTCTTGGTGAACCCAAACGGAATATCCTGTTTGAGCTTCCTGGGTTGAACTCTCTCTCTAGGATATGTTATATATAGTATATATATAAAAAGTAAAGTAAAATAATGCCTATTTTTTCAGGCGGGCTTAACGTCCAACTACCAAATTAGGTGTCGTGGACGGGGGCGGAAGCACCTACTTTACTATTAACATTTTTTAAACAGATATAAAATTTAGTTATACGCTGGACTCGAACTGGGGTCCTCCCACTTACAAGTCCATGCTCATAACCACTACACCAACACCCGCCCCTAGTATATATATATATGTATAAATTGTTTTCTAAGAAGCAATTTTTCTGACGCAGAGGACCTCAAAACTCAATGAAAACTCAATTTTTCTAAAATCTGACTTGAATGAAATACTTCCTATCATAGCAGTAAATGAAAATGAAGTAGTAATAATACATAACCAATAAAAGTGTGAATAAAATTTGTAACAATTTATCAGCGGACAATCACTACAATTTAAAACATATTTCAGGGAATTTTATTAAATTGATTGGGTTCTTACGGGGGGGGGGTTCTGGGAGGGGTTGTATTGTTAGGTTTTTTATTCTAATTACCCTTTAATACAAAACCTCATGATTTAACCATCCATGAAAATTTATCAGTACCGTAAGTGATTTGGGTAGATAAAAGCAATAGGTGGTAATTTATTTTTAATTAATTATCCATTTTTTATTATTTATTTATTTATTTTTTTTTAATTAGAGAAGTATTTGAATGTTTTTGACATCATTAATTTACAAATTGACCTTTAGACAGATAAAAATTGGTAAACTATTTAATGTTTCATCAAAATAACTATGCGAAAACGAGTGACACTCGTTTCATAAGAAGGTACATAAGAAACTCGTCAAAATTGGAGAAAAAAACAAAATAATTCAGCGATAAAATTGCAATTTTAATATAATCTTTATTAAGCCTTATATTTTATTATAATTAAATTATAATTTTGTGTTAATTTTCAGATACACCAGACGATTCGTACTTATTTAAAAGACAGGGTATGGGAATTTAATTTCTATGTGGCAAAGGACTGGCCAAATGATCCAGTTATTCTACACTTTCCTGGTATGACGCAAACTGTAAGTGCATTATTTATTTATTTATTTTATTTGTTTTTACATGTTTTACTATTTAAATAGAAGTTTTGTAACCTTCTTTATAATTTGTTGTGTGAGAAAATGGAAATCTGTAAATGTCCATGTTAAATCTGATAACTAACATAACGTGGAAAAGAAGTAACTATTAATGAATGATCCTTTTCAAGTAAATTATACCTGATTTCTAGTGGGTAAATTTCCATTTCATAATAAAACTACGACTAAAAAAAAATCTGGTGTGAAACACTCACACGACTTTCTCCAACTGCAGTTTTACAAAATTATTAACAAATTTTATAGTTAGTATATAGGGTAAAGCCCAGGAGAGATGGCGGAGGTAGGAGAGGAGACGCAGGCTTTACTTCTCTTTTTTGCCACCACGTGGCGGCATACAAGTTAGTCGAAGGGTAAAGAGATCAGAAGCGAACGTATTGCAAAATTCTTCATTTATTTTGTTTGTTTTTCTGTGTTCTGCGAGCATTTATACGCATCAGCTGCATCTTATGAATACCTGTATTTTTATAACGCTTAGTAAATTTTTATGCATTATATTAATAGCAATTGAAATGAAAGGTTTCCAAGCTGTCCTTATAGTTGGACTCGTAGAATAGTGTTGACCAAGTTTCATGTCGATCAGTCATATTTCTTTCAAGACGAGAGGTCTCTGTGATGGATGAAAACATTTACCCTGCAAAAAGGTACCCGCAGGTATAAGAAAACCGTTACTGGTACGGTCAAGAACAATTATGGCATTGTACTACCCCTTCTCCTCAAAGGGGAGGAATTGAAGAAACAAAGAGAAGAGATATTTTAAAGACAGACTTGTTCTAAATATCAAGGTGGAAACGTCGGAACACTACTTCAGGAATCGCTCTCTAAATATCTGTGCCAGTTTCACAATAAATTAAATAAGTTTATAATATCAAATAAGTTGTAGTTATTATTTTAACAGAATATATTAATTGTTTAACAGTGGTGATTTCTTAATTATTCTTATTACTTCTATCTCAAACATAATTACAAGCCCTTTATTATACAATACCGCTCGTGTTACTACAAAAACACAATATCACACCATAACATTACATCTCCTACCTATGGTGCGTCATCTATCCTACCATAGTAGGAGAGACGGCCAAATGTAGTGTATTTGTATTTTGTTTCTGGAATAAATGAGAATGTCTTTATTTTGAAATATAACACTTTTTTGTAGATAATAGTAGTTGATATATGTTTTATAAGCATTACTTCTTTAATATATCTCCTATATTTTAAAACAGGGCATAACCTTGAAATGCTTTGAACCTAGCTTTACCCTAACAAATTTAATGAAATTCGTCGGTAATTTTTATGGAGAAAATCGTGAAAACTGAAAAAAAAAAACTGTTCAGTAAAAACCGCACTTCCGGTTTACTAATTTTTTGGAAATTCGGAATTTTTTTGGCAATCGATTTATTTCTAATTAATTTTGTTTAAATGGCAGAATTGCATAAACAAAACTAAGATAGAGTACGCTTAACTTAAGAGGAAGACATAACCCTCCGCCTCTCCCAAAGCCTCCTTTAATAGAGTTTAACCGGAGAAATACTCGTATTTCCAAAAAAAAGTTGTAACTCTTTATATGTGTAGTTCACACACTTGGTTTAAAGAAAATCGTTGGAGCTGTTTTTACTTTATCTTACTCTCCTAAAAAAGAGGAATTATTGTAATCGTGTCAAATTTTCGATATCGAGTTTTTACCGGAAATATCCCCTAAGTCCAAAAAAGTGGTTTTCAGCAAATGGTCTGTGTGTGTGTATGTTGAAACAGCATAGCTCAAAAACGAAAAACCGTAGAAAGTTGAAAACTTGATATTCCGTTTAGGTATCACCATGGGAACTGACAGTGGGTCACCTGTCAAAATTCCTCCACCGGAAGTACCACTTTACTTGTTGGCTTTTTTTACTTTTTTTTGCATTTTTCTCAAAAATGGTTCCGACGATTTTCTTCTAATTTTGTTTTATAAACTACACATACAAAGAGCTGCAACTTTTATTTGTAACATTTCTCTGGAAAAATTCATTTAAGGACAGTCATAACTGTCCATAAATAACCACCATCGTGGAGGGGAGGGGTTAGGTTTTCAGCTAATGTGCTAAAATTTTTTAGACAATTCCAATCACCTAAATTATGTTAGAATTAGAATTAAATATATTGTTGAAATTTGGAGTTTGAAAAATATCGGATAGCCGGAAGTGCGTTTACTTTACCACTTTACTAATTGATTTTTTTTTTCACCTTTTTGGCGATTTTCTCAAAAATTGCTCCAACGATTTTTCTTGAAATGTCCTATATAAATTAAACATACAAAGATCTACAACTTTTATTTAAAATATTTCTGTGGAAAAATTCATTTAAGAGCACTTTTAGGAGAGTGGTGGGGTTATGTTTTTCTCTTATCATAGTTGATTATACAATTCTACCATCCCTAACAAAATTAATTAGAAATAAATAGCTGGCCAAAATTACGAATTTCAAGAAAATTAGTAAACCGGAAGTGCGCTTTTACTGAACAGATTTTTTCAGTTTTCGACGAATTTCATTAAATTTGGTACACAAATTATAATTTTGAGAACTGGAGTAAGAGAAAGTAGTTTGAGTATTTCTCACCTGATTTTTTTAGAGAAAGAGGGCAAAACTAAAAAAAAAATACTTTTTTTGGTAAAAACACACTTCCGGTTATCCGATTTTTTTTTCAAAGTCGGAATGTCAACAACATATTTATTTTCTAATTAATATTATTTAGATGATAGAATTGTTTAATAAACTGTGAAATAGCACTTTAGAGGAAAACCTAAACCTACCTTTCCCCCAAAAATGCTCTTAAAGGAATTTTCCCCGGAGAAATGTTTCAAATAAAAACTTGTATCTCACTATATGTGTAGTTAATATATCGAGTTTAAAGTATATCAAGTATATCAAGTTCGTATCAAGCTCGTATATCAAGTTTAAAGAAAATCGTTGGAGCCAAAAAAATGAAAAAAAGAAAAACATTCAGTAATGTGGCACTTCCGGTTGAATGATTTTTAAGAAAAGCTTATTTTCAAATTTCCTGGGGCCACTTTAACGAAATATCAAGTTTCAAATCATTCTGCGATTTTTCTCTTTCGTTTTTGAGGTATGCTATCCCACACTAACACATACAGACACCCAGAGAGACAGATAGACAGTCAGACACAAGACCAATTGCTAAAAACCACTTTTTTGTACTCAGGGGACTTCATCAAAACGGACATATGCGGTGAAATCTCAATTTCGAAAATTTGACACAATTACAATACTTCCTCCTTATAACAGTTAGAGAAAGTAAAAATTAATTTTTTTTTTTAATTTAAGGCGCTTCAATATCTATGGTCATTAGCGCCCGGAGCCTTTTCAGTGCACTGTAGAGGCTCCTAGGAAGAACAAAAATCTAAAGGTAGCACTGGACTCGAACCCGGGACCTCCGCATGGGAGTCCAACGCGCTAACCACTTAGCTAATCCCTTCCCTAAAAATTAAATTGAATAAATAATTAAGTTTCATTAAAATTTTCTTATAAACAATTTTTTTTTTTTCTTTCGAACAATTTAATTTATTTTCGTGATTTGTAATAATATTAATTATGATTATAATTACTTTAATTACAAGATTTATTGATTTTTATTTATTTATTTTATATTTACCATTAAAATATTCAACCATTTTTCCGTTTGAAATGAAGCCAGTTTACTGTCTTTGTGAAACCTAGTAAATGGCTTAATTAAATGTATAGTATTGAGATGCCTTTGTATTGCACAAAATAACTTACATGCCGGCTAAAGTTATATTTTAAATTTATAAAAGCTTTTTACTTTTTTTTTTTTTTGTTTCAGACTATTTTATTTTTTATTTTCTCTTATGAGAAAATAAGAGGAAGTATTGGGATCGTCACAAATTTTCAAAAATGTGAAAATGAGTGTTCAGTGGAAATAAAAATTTTGAATTTTGCTTAAGTACGAGAAAATCATTTCTAACGATTATTCTGTGAATGCGTGGTGAGAAGAAGAGAGAGAGAGTTAAATGTCGTAAAGAAAAATAAATTCGAGCTTTTTGTGTTTGTAAGTCTGTGTTGTGTATGTACAAAATATCTCATGAAAATGAATAGTTGCAGAAAAATTCGCAATTTATATTCTTTTAAGTTTATCCATCGGAAATTTCGGTCAAAATATTAATACCGGAAGTGTAGCTTTACTAAATTGGTTTTGAAGCAAATCGTTAACCGGAAGTGCGGTTTTTATTTATTGATTTTACGAGATTTCTCTTAATTAGCACGAAACATTCTCTTTTAAGCTTGGAATAAACTAAACTTCACTTATATAAATAAACCTGTTATATTTATTTGAAAAATTGATTTTCGACGAGTTGTGGTGGATCTGTAATATTATTGTTAGATGTAGTATTTAGTTTTGCTGAGTTGATAGAAGCCACTAGCTGATAATCTACAATGTAAATGATGACATACAGACAGCCCAAATACAAATAAACAGTACGTACATCTAAATTTTGACCATATCTGTTTCTAGTAAAGAGGAAGTATTATGATCATCGAGTATTCGTAATTGAGTCTTCACCGGAAATAATTGTTTTGACGTATGAAAAATAAAATGAGTTTAAATGTTAACGTGAATTATGTTATGAAGAAATTTGGTGAGGATCGGTCAAGAAAGAAACATTCAATTATGTCAACGTTTTGACAGTTTCCTGTCTCTATCAAAGCTTTAATATATAGATAGTCGTGAAGATGTGGTGAAAGAAAATTTCAAACATACACATTTGCTATTGTGGTGGTTGGTTCCGCAGAGCTGGAAAGCATCGGAGACATTTTCCGTGGTAGCCAGCTTCATTTTGTGGACATCGACCGGTTTCGGGCGTTCGCCCGAATCTTTAGGATGCGTTTGTCAGACAGTGTGATTACACAGACTTGTACAGAGCAAATTCAGTTTATACACTGTAGGATACATAGGATTTATAGGACTGATAGGATTAATAGTGTATAAACTGAATTTGCTCTGTGCAAGTCTGTGTTATCACACTGTCTGACAAACGCATCCAGAAGATGGGCGAACGCCCGAAACCGGTCGATGACCACAAAATGAAGCAGGCTATCACGGAAAATGTCTCTGATACACATTTGTTACATCGCAGAAACAAAAAAAAGAAGAAAATTAAAAGTTACTAGGGTCTTGTCCTAAATCATCTACAGAAAATCTTCATTTTCATTTTCAATTTTCATTTTGTGTAGATGATTTGAGTCAGTCAGGTAACTAGTAACTTTTAATTTTCTTTTTTATGTTTCTGCGATATAACAAATGTATGTGTTTAAAAATTCTTTTTCCACATCTTCACGACTTTCTAAATATTAAAGCCTTGATAAAAAACAAGAAAACTCTATCGAAATGGCATAATTGAATGTTTCTTTCTTGATCGATCCTCACCAAATTTCTTCATAACATAATTCATCAACGTGTCAACAAATATTTTTTTTTTTTGTTATCTTGAATTTAAAACGAAATATCTCAAAAACTTATATTCACAGGCAGCTCAAAAATTGGTATTCCGATTAGGTACTAACAGCGCACTTGACATGAAGATTTCGAGCAAAATCCATCAACCGGAAGTGCCTATCACTTTCCACTTCAAGCATTTTCTCGAGGGAAAAATTGATTTTTTTCCACTACTGTTTCCGGAACAGTAACCTTAAGCTTTCCTCTAAAGTATCTACTTCAATACAATGTATGGTTCTACCAATTAAATAATATTAATATACATTAGAAACATTGCTAATATTCCAATTTGGTAGCAAATAATCGGAAGTGGATGTGCGTTCGTATAGAGTAGATTTTTGAGTTGGGGGGGGGGGGATTTTCCACAGAAACGACAAGGTATAACGATTTTCCAATAAACTTATAATACTAGGTTTAGTAAAAGGGGCTTGTAAGAATATATATGCTTAAGAGAGAAGTATTAGTAATAATCAAGAGAGCACCACTGTTTTTAAAATAAATATATTATTCTCTAAGCAAATTTAAGTACTTTACAATATCACAACTATATCTTAATAAATCAGATGTTTATCTAGAATAAAGGCAAATCACTATCACTGGCACTGAGTTTAAGAGAGCGATTCCTGAAGCAAGTGTTCTGGCTTGAATGTCTGTTTTAGACTGTTTTTTTTTTGAAGGAATGTCTTCTCTTCATAGTTCAAATCCTTTCAAATAATGCTGGTATGTCTGGAGGGAGTTTTATTGTTTTACCCTAACTGTTTCTTGCCCTTTGTCTCTTGGTTTGCATTGACCTAGATTGTAGTACCTGGCTCTATCCCCATCACTAAAATACACTATTAAAACTAGCTAATTTTCACAAAACTATTTTATTAAACTATTTTCCAAAAGTATGATTTTTCCATTTCGTTCTTCTACTACATTATCCCCCCCCTTGGAGAAATTTTTCGGTACAAAAAATTTGGGAGTTAATCTAGAGTTGTAGAGGTTTGAAGGTTATCCTCTGGTATGGCGAGAGGCGTATGTGCAACCTCTGCAAGGCAGTCCTGTATGGTAGGCTACGGTCATCTTCTTCTGGAGCAAACGCTGCTTGAGTATGTGAGCTGCACAGATGATGATACAAACCTTATCACTTCTACAATTTTAAACAATTTAAAATTGTTTTTTAGGTTGGTGGTTCTAAAGAATCTCTGAATCCTTTAAAAATTTAAATTTGTTTTTGATCAATATTATTGACGCTCTATACAATCAAATCATTCTGTACCTACTTCGATTAGTAGGTCGGCACTTCCCCTCCTCACGCCGCATCACTTATATATTTGTGTTAGGACAAATGAGCAGAATTTGAAATTTTATGAGAATTTATCATTTTATATATATACGAGGGTCATTTTTTTAAGTAAGAACCGATTTCGCATCGCGTCCGCGCAGACTTTCACGTGACGCCCGTTCAAAGTTGGCCACTCTTGGCCAGTCCCCCACTACGACGTCATTAAGTTTCACGTCTCTGCCGGTGTTGTTTGTGTGGTTATACTGCTTTGTTGGTCGCCATATCGATCAGTAATCCCGCCGATTGTGAAATGCGCTCAGTTATTCAGTTTTTAAACGCAAAAAAAGTTCGTCCTGCTGAAATTCACTGGCAGCTTGTTGAAGTCTATGGTGAAGGTGTAATGAATGATGGAAATGTGCGTAAATAGTGTAGGCTTTTCAATGAAGGAAGGACAAATGTTCATGATTAAGAACGATCTGGGCGGCCTACTGTCATGAGTGACACAAAAAGTTGATGAGGAAATTCGCCAAAACTTCGCGCTTCACTATTGACGAGATTCATCAGAAATTCCCACAAGTTTCAAGATAAATAGTTTATCAAATTGTTACTGACAAACTTCATTACAAAAAAAATGTGTGCGAGATGGCTGCCTAAAATGTTTGACAGAGGAACACAAAACAAAGCGTTCTTGCACATTCTTTATCATTTTTAGAGCGCTATCGCAAGGATGATGACGAGTTTTTGAGTCACATTCTGACCGGTGATGAAACGTGGGTTGCGTAATACAGTCTAGACACTAAACGTCAATTCATTCAAACTCCCCAACGAAACGACGAAAATTCACGCAAGAACCTTCAACACGGAAAATCATGGCCAAGGTTTTTTTTTTTTTGGAACCGGAAAGGCATTCTTCTGGATAGACTTGATTTGATTAGACGCGATTTGAAAATGATGATAATGTTATAAGAAATTGTTTACTAACTGGTTAAACGGTCAGGCGGTAAAGTTCTTTGATGAGGGGATCCAAAAGCTGATGCCAAGACTTAAAAAATGTTTAGAACTTAATGGTTGACTTCGTTGAAAAGTAAAAAAAAAAAAGTTCATATTTTAGTTTGTGATACAATTTACGTTCATAAATAAAGTTTCTCTTACTTCATAACAAAACGGTTCTTACTTAATAAAATGACCCTTAACTGTAATGAGAAGAGTATCAAGAGTTTCACACCAGATTTTTATATTAATACTAAGACTAATTAAACTTTACAGTAAACACTCTACGATGGAAGATAAATTATTTCAATTAGAATTATATTAATGGCAAAAAAAATATGGAGAAAGTCGTATTGCTGAATATTTAAACTTAGTGGTGAATGGTAGATGAAATATCAACAAGTAATCATGATAATTTATTAGTTATTACTATTTTTATTTTATTTTATGTTTTCATGATGTTAAATTGAATGCGTTTTATTATGTAGGTACATACTATAGTTATATATGTAGGCTAGTACTACTCTTAGACAAAGTTTTGTTAGCTTTGGTGCTTGTTTGCTTGGCTTTCTTATTATATTTGCAGCAACTACCTTGTTGCTTTTTAACCTTTATAGGGCAAAGGTTAATACTCTTTGTTATTTCTTTCTTTACGAAAAAGATCTGAATAGAAAAGTTTTTTATTCTCTATACACCACCATTGTACTTTGTTCCTAGATTCGTTTAATTAAAAAAAAAAAAGATAAGAAAATTAAATAAATAACAATATAATTTCAAATTATTTAGATAAAGTTTAGGAATAGATGTTAATGACCGCATTATTAATGCGTATATCAACAAGTTTAGCAGTAACGAAAACATATTAAGTAGAAGTCAGCTCTCTCACAACACGAATTTTGATCGATTTGACGAATTTACTCGGACGATGGATGAAAATCCGAAACCGGTCAGAAACAACAAAATAGATAAAATCTCAGATATTATCCAACATTCACATCCTATTCATATATTTAATTTTAAAATATATTTGCCATTTCTAATTCTCCTACTTCTTGGTTCCATCCAGAAGCTTAATTTTTATAATCCGTTTAGAACTCTTTGTCAAATCCCCCCCCCCCCACACACAAGTGGATTTTTTCAACTAAATGTTGTTTTTTTCAATTCATCACATATTTCCTCAAAGATAAAGGATTTTCTTAAACTTTGCACAATTATTAGACTTATCTCTGAGATCATGATTATTATTATAATACGCTACGCTATCCAAAGCCCCACTGGGCCCATATAGCTACACCAAGAAAAACAACAACAAACCGAGTCTAGAACAAATATCCAGACCCGGTTCTAATCATTCACTGCAATCCAAACAAATCAGACAATAACCTTAAGGGGAAATAGCCTAAGCTCTTCCACAGATATTCTGTTCCGACCAAAGTTCCTGAACCTAATTTCCTCACAACCCAGGCAATCTGTCATAAGATGGATGGATATTTCCTCCTCTTTTTTACAAGCTCTACAAAATGGATCCAGATGAGTCCCATTACAAAGAGATGTCTTCTTAAACCACAATGTCCAGTAAAGGATCCAACCAGATGCCTGAGAGAGAAGACATAGCCCTGTCCGGGCCCTCCGATGAGCATTTTGGACTGCCGACAACCAACTGTGCTCATCCATAAGGATGAATGCTGTGAACCTGTCCATGACTGGAAGCCTGTGACAGACATGTGCCCAGAAGACACGCCAACAGCAGGCTCAAGACCAATAAAAGGGGAGAGAGGCGCCTAATTTGGCAAACCTATCAACCTCCTCATTCCCAAAAATTTCCATATGATCTGGTACCCAGACTAGACTAGAGAAACACATCTTTCAAAGAGAAAGCTCTTCCAGTCTTTTAGAACTTTCTAATATCTCTGAGATCATTTTCATTTAAAACTTTCCCAATAGTAGTAGTATTATTATTGTAAGTACTTTATTTTAAAAATAATACAATAAATGATATAATACTTGAGTACAGAATCATAGCAAAGTGCCGTCTGCCTGAGTTTACAGCCATAACAGAAAAACGAAAAATAATATAAAAAGAAAAATGAAAAACAAAGCAAGAATT
>JAAEAF010009391.1:0-22428 GCA_011037195.1 Triatoma infestans
TATCCCCACAAAAATAGTCCATTGGGGTTAAGTCCGGAGACCGAGGTGGCCATTGGATCGGACCATGAGTTCCTAACCACTTTTCATGGAAATTTCTGTCCAGGTAACGTCGAACAACTCTCGCATTATGTGCCGGGCAACCATCTTGTTGAAAATACATATCTAACCGACGTTTTAGAGGAACATCTTCAAGCAAAACTTGCAAAATGTCTCTTAAAAAAGTTAGATACCTTTCACCAGTTAAGTTCCCTCTGTAGAAGTATGGGGCGATTAGTTGGTTTCCTCAAACTCCACACCAAACATTTGTAGAAAAAACAACCTAATGGCGGGTGGCGAAGGTAACTTGTGGATTTTCTTCTGCCCATATTCTAAAGTTCCAACGATTAAGAAGGCCATTGTTGGTAAACTTTGATTCATCAGTCCATAAAATTGTGCATTTTTTGTGGGGATATCTAAAAAATAAAGTGTACAGTAACCTTAATCCCGTGGCTTCAGTCGAAGATATGAAACGTCGAATAACTCTAGCCTGCCTAGATGTTGACTTTGCCACCTAAGTGCTGCTACAAACAGAGCGTGGGAGTCCAGAGCTTTGGCTTGCCTATCCGTTGATGGTGCCCAGTTTGAAGAGCTTCTTAAAGAAAAATAAGGTAATTTTGACATTAAACTGAAATTTGTTTTTCATATTTTAAATTGCCATAACTTTTGAAAAACCTAACCGATTTTAAATTTTTTTTTTTTTTTTTTTTTTTAGAGGCTCAATTACTATAAAAATATGCAAAAAAAAATATAATGTTCCATTTGAAAAAAAAAGTTGGATGCTGTATCTCGGGATATTGGGGTATAAAAAAATGGATCAATCACTGAAAATAAACTAGACTAAAAATGATTAAATACGTGTTTTCTATTTTTTCGAAATTTCCCGCCGTTTAAAAAAAAAGTGGGTGGAGCATATAACTCTGGTCACCCTATATATATATATGGATGTTTTCACCATCTTTAAAGATGGAATTAAAGGTATATTATTATTTAGCAAAAATTCCGATTCTTAAGAAAATTGATGAAAGTTAGTACTTTGAAAAATGCAGTATGATAAAATCTTATCAGTGTCGTGGTAATGGACTTTGTCTTTCGGAAGTGTAGGTATATGCTCGGGATATACTTCGTTGTTTTTGAACGCTGTATACCACAGGTATAGAAATGTATAAAATCGTAATGTACGAGCGATTGGAATTACGATGAAGCGATTATTGCAAGCTGTCTAACCAAAGGAATAATAATGCACTTCAAATAGAAGAGTGTAGGGTGAGACTTTACTTAATATTCACTAACTAATATAAGTTCAAATAATATCAAACAATTTTTTTAAATACGAGGAAAATAATTATGGCATTAATAATAAATATATATAAACATATTTTTACTTTCTCTTACTCCTAGTAAGAGATTATGTACTCGTGTCAAATTTTCGATATCGAGTTTTCACCGGGAAATAATCCGTTTTGAGGTCCCCTGAGTCCAAAAGAAGTGGTTTTTAGCGAAGTGGTCTGTGTGTGTGTGTGTGTGTGTTTGTGTGGTGTGTGTCTGTGTGTGTGTATGTATGTGAACAGCATAGCTCAAAAACGAAAAATCGTAGAAAGTTCAAACTTGATATTACGTTTAGGTATCACCATGGGATCTGACGGTGCGTTATGTGTCAATATTCCTCAACCGGAAGTACCACTTTACTAGTTGTTTTTTTTACGTTTTTGCAATTTTCTCAAAAATGGCTCCGAAGATTTTCTTTAAACTTGCTATATCAACTACACATACAAAGAGCTACAACTTTTATTTGAAACATTTCTCCAGGAAAATTCATTTAAGGGCACTTCTGGGGGAGGGGTGGGGTTAGGTTTTCATCTTAACTGCTGTTTCAGTATATTAGACAATTCTGTCATCTAAATAATGTTAATTAGAATTAAATATGTTGTTGAAATTCCGAGTTTGAAAAAAAATAGATAACCGGAAGTGCGTTTTTACTGAAATATAATTTTCAGTTTTCTGGTATTTTCTCGAAAATGGCTCCAACGATTTTCTTTAAACCAGCGTTGTTAACTATACATATAAAGAGCTACAACTTTTATTTGAAACTTTTCCCCTGATAAATTCATTTAAGGGGACTTTTGGGGGATGGGGGTTATGTTTTTCTTTAAAATGCTATCACAGTTGATTATACAATTCTGTCATCCAAATTGAAATAACTAGAAATTAATATATGACCCAAATTCCGAGTTTCAAGGAAATTAGTAAACCGGACAGTTTTACTGGACAGTGTTTTCACTTTTCGACGAATTTCATTAAATTTGGTACACAAACTATAAAATTTGTCAATTATAATTTTGAGTACTGGAGTAAGAGAAAGTTTGTTGTGAGTGTTTCACACCAGATTTTTTTTAAATAGAACCACCATCTAGAATAAACTTCGTTAATATTTAAAATAAAAAAAATCTTGCTGCAGTTAGCATAGTTATAACTGATGAATTATAATAATAATAATAATAATAATAATAATATACTTTATTAAAAAACACAAATTAACATTTCTACAGCAAAACTGAAAACCAATATACGGCTTGGGAACATCAATATATACATCAATCCCGTCAGCCGGAGATATGTAACTGTTTATTTATTTTTTATTTATTAGCTTTACGTATTACAAAAACAATACAATAAGCACGTCAACAAATTCAAGCTGTGATGTACAAAGAAACTGAGTTTACTTTAAATAAAATTTGCTCTTTATAATTAATGTAACTTACATATAACCAGGGATACTTAGTCTATACAAAATTCTGTAACCTTCCACTTGTATTCTAAATATTCAGTAACACTGTAGAAAGTTTTCTCTATCAGAAATCTTCTTACTACTTTTCTAAACTGTTTTTCTTCAATTTCTTGAATTTCATGCGGCAAGTTATTATATATTTTCCGAGACATTATAGTTGGAGACAAATCAGATTTTTTCAGTCTTTTAGCTGGAATGTGTAAGTTGTTTTTGCTTCTTATGCCATATTGATGGAAATCATTTCTGAACACATTATTAGTATTATCTTTTATAGCCAATAAATTAGTGATAATAAACAAAGATGGCAAAGTTAGAAGAGAATGCTCTTTAAACAATGCTTTACAACTATCTCTATTATTTTTTCTAAACATGGTTCTTATTGCTTTTTTTTGTAGCTTAAACACTAGATTACTATCAGAAGCTGCTCCCCATAGCAGTATACCATAGCTCATTTTAGAATAAAACAACCCGTAATAGGCAGTTTTCAAAACCTCTACTGATACTTCATCTCTCAGCTTTCTGAGCATGTATACTACTTGTGCTAATTTACCGCACAGATTCTGCAAATGATGCCTCCATGTTAGACCCGAATCCAGCGTTATTCCAAGGAACTTCACTGGTAAGTCCTCATCTTTCATGGTTAAACTAAATACTTTTTTTATAGTTTTTTCTTCATTTAAAATGAGCTAACTGTTACACAGTTAGTGTGAAACTAAGTTACTCTGTACGAGTCTGTGTTGGCACATTGTCTGAAAACGCATCCTGAAGATGGGCGAACGCCCGAAACCGGTCGATGACCACAAAATGAAGCAGGCTACCACGGAAAATATCTCTGATGCTTTCCAGCTCTGCGGAACCAAACTACCACAACAAATATATCGTAGTACATAGATGATGATATAGGGGTAATAATTTGAAACAGAAGAAATCTTAACGTCATACTTCCTCAGAAGATCACCCAAACTCACTACTGATTTCACAATTTATATTTTAGAAATGTAACTCATGGAATATACGATGCACAAAAACAATTATCTTTTAGTTTCCCAGACGACCACAATATATCAATAATAAGCGTAGAATTACTTGCCAATTCATACGCCATAAGATTCTGTTAATAGTTTATTGAAAACAGCATAGCCTTATTTATTGACCTCTAAAACTGAATTATGCTGAAGAAGTGCTATTTGGGAAAAAATCAGACAACTTTATCATAATTGTCAGAGCTGTTTACCAGAGCTGTTTATAAGAGACATTTTCCATGATAGCCTGCTTCATTTCATAGTCATCTACCGGTTTCGGGCGTTCGTTCATCATCAGGATGTTTTTATTGAACAGTATAATAACGTAGACTTGCACAGAGCAAATATGTATCAACTGTATACATATCATGGTGTATCATGGAGTTTATCAACTGTATTTGCTCTGTGCAAGTCTTCGTTATTTACATTGTTCAACAAAAACATCCTGATGATGGGCGAACGCCCGAAACCGGTCGATGACCACGAAATGAAGCAGGCAGGCTATCACGGAAAATGTTTCTGAAACTTGTTCATATTTAGTATTGCGCATTAAATAGACCACAGTATCAAAAATTTCAAAATATAGTGGATACTTGGTCACATAGGAATTGAGGGCAGTGAAAAAACGGATGAGGCGGCTAAAAGACAAAAGAGATGGCTATGAACAAGATACAGTCCCCCATACTGAGCTAGTACTCATATTAAAATATAAGCTGGTGGAAGAGTGGCAGACAAGAGTATGAGAAGTTGTCGCAAGTAAACGGGGTATTTTATCATGAAATGGTGTCCAAGGTACTCGTACATTTGAAATCCTGCTTTCTTAGGGTTAAACTCACCAAACGGCCAGTAGTCGTTATGACGAGGATTAGCATTGGCCATTGTTTAATTAACAAAACGTTAAATTTATTTAAAGTTGTGAAAATCCCAAACTGTGTTGAATGTGGAATGGTTGAAACCATGGAACATGTCTATCATACACTGCAGGAAGTATAAAGATGCCATAAGTGATTGTCCACATATTCAGATATACAATAGTCTTAAAGAAATTATATCTGCGAAAGACATTAGTATCCACAAAGAATTAACTGCCTACATAGAACAAGCAAAAATAAATATTTAATTTAAATTTTTAATATTTATATATATATTATATAAATTAAATATTGTCAGAGACATTTTCCGTGGTAGCCTGCTTCATTTTGTGGTCATCGACCGGTTTCGGGCGTTCGCCCATCTTCAGGATGCGTTCTTCAGACAGTGTGCCAACACAGACTCGTACAGAGACTTAGTTTCACACTAACTGAGGTGTTTTTTAAATACTAAACTCTTAAACTAGGTAAAGGGATGTGGCCAGATGGGTGGGAAAACACGTGTTTGGGTTGTTAAAGGGCAAATTCTTTTCTTACAGTGGACGCGGGGGTCTAATCTTTAAACTCTGTTGTTGGAGGGAGACTTATTTCACAATTAACTAACCAAAATATTAAGAATATACAAAAAATAAAAAATAAGATACACAAAATAAATCTAAATAAAATTAAACAACGATTAAACTAACATTTTAAAATTCATTCATTCGTTTAAAACTGAACGATTTTTTATATAATTAAGTTAAGTTTTCCAGTTCCAAAGAATTAAGAAATTCCAGTCATTCTTTCACTTTTTCACGCAACCCTCACATCCTCGCAAGCATGTATACCTAATTATGTTTTCTTATATAATTAAGTTTTTTATTATGCATCCCACAAACCATGTCACATCATCACTCACATACATCATCCAAATACGCACTTTTTTTTTTTTTTTTTTTTTAAATATATATATATCTAAACTAGTAAAGTTATATGTACATAGTAGATTTAAAACTAAACCTAACCTTAAAATCTATTTAAGAACTATTTGTTGCGTGTGTAATTGTGTTTCTGTTGCTATTGTGGGAAGAGTGTTCTGAATAATCCTGGTGTAAGAAAAGAATTTGCGGTTTAACAACCCAAACACGTGTTTTCCCACCCATCTGGCCACATCCCTTTACCTAGTTTAAGAGTTTAGTATTTAACAACACCTCAGTTAGTGTGAAACTAAGTTACTCTGTACGAGTCTGTGTTGGCACACTGTCTGAAAACGCATCCTGAAGATGGGCGAACGCCCGAAACCGGTCGATGACCACAAAATGAAGCAGGCTACCACGGAAAATGTCTCTGATGCTTTCCAGCTCTGCGGAACCAACTACCACAACAATTAAATATTGACTTGATTATATCTATCAGAATTACTGATAAACTTTTTTTTTTTTTTACAAATACTGAGTGACCGAGGGGAGATTTATGATTGCTAGTAGCGAGATGAATTTAGAATGGTAGCATTCACTGATATGAGTCACTTGAAAAGTGATGTGGCTACTTAGAACTCTTGCTCTGTTGGAGGGCATAAAAAATTTGAGTTAAAAAAAAAAAATTGTAATTTTATATATAATTATATTAAAAGGATTAATAGAAAGTTTTGTAAGTGTTTCACACCAAATTCTTTTGTTTTGTTTATATTTAACATCACCTAATTTTGACTCGTAATTAAAGACACTGTGTCTCCTTCAGTGAAGGTCATATATCATACAACCAAAAATTGTATTCTAATAAATCACATTGTAAAAGAGTCTTAGGATCAATATTCTGACGCATTTTACCTATTTATAGCAAAAAAAAAAAAATAAATAATAATGATGGTGTCACAAAGAAAAATGATTTTTCTAAATTTACGAATAAGAAATGTGGTATAAAACACTCATACAACGTCCTTTTACTGTAATTATAAAATTATAATTGAAAATATTTCTTATAAATTGATTACTTAACATTTAGTTGCCTTTAACAAAACACTTGTAAGATAGGATTACATATTTTAAGTTCCCCTAAGAATGGGAAAAAAAAATCTGGGATGAAACACTATCACGGACATTCTCTTCTTCATAACATACATTTAGTGTGGTAGGGGTGGGGGAGACAAGTGCCATCTTACCAACACAGATAGGTAGGAAGGATTATATTGTAGAAATTTAACAATGAATTATGGGATTAATTTAAACATCCAAAAATACGCCGCACTAGTAAACAAAATCAATTTTTTTTTCAAATAAATGTTACAAATAAAAATGATACTTTTTTGTATCAATGCAGAAAGCAATGGCAAGTTTAAAGAAAATTTCAAAAAAAAACTTTTAAAACCTATTCTGTTATATTCAAATTCAAATTCTCTTCAAATTTGGAATTGTATCAATGCTTGCTTATTATTTATGTGTTGGGAGGGTCCCAAGCCCTACGCTATCCAAAGACCCACAAGCATATAGCTACCCCAAGAAAAACAACAACAAACCAGGTCTAGAACAAATATTCAAACCCGGGTCAAACTTGCCTAAGATTCAACTCAGTCCGAACAAATTGGATGATGACCCACTATCGGATCCCATGGTAGTAAAACTAAACGGAATATCAAGTTTGAACTTTCTACAATTTTTCGTTTTTTTTGGACTCAGGGGACCTCAAAATGGATATTTCCGGTGAAAACTCGATATAGAAAATTTGACACGATTACAATACTTCCTCTTACTAGGAGTAAGAGAGAAAGTAAAAAGGAAAGCGGAAGAATCTCTTGAAAAACCGACAGAAAGTTTCCGTCGGTCACAGGCAGCAACAAAATCTCTTTTAGCAAGAAAAGAAAAGAAAAAAATAAAATAAAATATGCAAACGGAAATAATTTAATATGAAATATAAAATAGTGCTACAAATGCTCTATTTCTGGGATCAAATTTAAAATTATTGTTTGGAATATTGAGGGCTTTAATAATGTTGTTTAATATAGACCCCTGGATTTAATTAATTTTTTTTGTGTAGGAATGGTGTTTATATTTTACAGAAACTTTCATAATTAGTCAATCAATAATTAAACCATTTTGGTTTGATAATTTTTTTATGAATTAAATTCTATTGTTACTAAAAAACTGAAAAAAAAAAAAAAATGACTGTATTAACGAAGGCATTATAATTTCTTGTCAACAAATTTGATTGTGAGGATGAAAAATAAACAATATAAATATAAAATATTGTCCAATTTAAGTAAATTTGTAAAGAGAATGTTGGATTTGCAATTAGTAGTTTTTAAAAATGGTTATGAAATTTATTACGAACATTTTAGGCTAGATCCGGAATGCTCGAATAATCAGGCCGTACTGATTAGTTAAATTAAAATCGCTAATATTTATGGGTAATTCTTATTATACAGATATTTTATAAAAAAAAAACTTCAGCTATCAAGTTAGACAGTCTTGTGACTTTAGATAGTTTAAAAAATTCTCAAACAAAGGGGCCGATTACAGAAGAGATTGGAAGACTGATGTCTGGTGTGACACAGTACGGATGGAAAATTAGATTTGACTAGTAAAAGCCCATGTTAGAAAAGTTGGCAATATCTCGTATGCTACATATGGTGTCCAACAAACCTTATTGCCAAATCTCATGTAATATCCGAACATGAGGAAGTTCAAGGAAGGAGAATCACCCAAAAATGGAACTTGTGTTGGCAAGAAACTGACAATGGTGCAGGGACAAAGAATTTCTTTCCAATGGTGCAGGGACAAAAGATGTCTCATAAATAAACTGACTCACCCACCTAACTAACACAAACATTATCGGGACAAGGCAGAAATAAAGCTTACCGCTTTAGGTTTAACATAATGGGGGCAGCGCAACTTGTCAGTGGGATGTGAATCAGAACAGTTATGAGGGCATCTAATAATATATCAGAGATATTTTCCGTGATAGCCAGCTTCTTTTTGTGGTCATCGACTGGTTTCGGGCGGTCGCCCATCATCACGATGCTTTTTGTCAAACAGTGTGATAACTAGGGAACGGATTCGTATGTATTTACATATTTTTTTCTAGGCAATTTACAGACGTTTATCAACTAGAAGTATTCATACTGACACTTTTTAAGCCGTTTGAGTCTACTTTTATTTCACATATTTCCACATATTTGGATGTTATCGCATATTTATACATATTTGATCAAAATAAATAAATATTTCTACATATTTAATCAAAATATGTAAATATTTTTTCATATTTTTCATTTTGGGCATATTTTCATAATTGGGAGGTGGTTGACAGGAACTGTGAACCACAGACTGTAGGGCTGTGAATCACAGTGGGTACAATGGTTATTGTAATTTACACAGAATGCTGCTAAACAGTGACGGGCACTTGTTAGTTCTTTGAAGTTGTCTGACGTTGTCTGTTCTTTCAGCTCGTTCGTTGAAGTGTCCAATTCATTTCGTTCGGTCACTTAGTGTATTCTTTTTTGGGTGAAATGCCACGAACATCGGCCTCAAACAGACAACTGGTTGCTAAATATCTTCGCGAGTTTCCAGCAGAACTTTTTTGAAGTGATGGAGACATTTTGTACTGCACAGCTGTGACAAGCGCGTTTCTTGCTCTCAACGTTCCCAAGTCTCCCAACATATTGCCACCCGATCGCACATAGAGAATAAAAACAGAAAGAAAGAGAGGACATCCTAACAAGCCTTCGTTACATCTCCATCATCAAGTAAGTCTACTCTGAGTACAGATCTGTGTCGGGCTTTGGTTAGAGCAGATATCCCTTTCCACAAACTTAAAAATCCTCATTTCAAAGGATTCTTAGAGACCTATATTGGGAAAAAAATGCCTGACGAGAGCACTCTGCGGAAAACTACCTGGAAGATATCTATAAAGATACACTAACCAAAATTCGAGAACATAATTGGGTGTCAATTGATGAAACCACTGACGTTGAGGGCAGGTATATTGCCAATGCAGTATTGGAAAACTTGACAGTGATGCTGATGTGGATTCAAAGCCATTCCTTTTGAATTGTGAGGTTCTCGAGAAATGCAATCATTCCAGCATTTCACGATTCTTCGATGCCTCAATGCATATCCTATGGCCCAGTGGAGTTTTGAACGAAAAAGTTCTTTTGTTTCTCTCTGATGCTGCCCCCAACATGGTCAAGGCTGGGCAATCTATTCAGGTATTTTATCCTAAGATAATTCATGTGACGTGTATTGCTCATGCCTTGCATCGAGTAGCAGAAACTGTCCGATCTTTGTTCAGTGACGTAGATTCCTTAATCTCCTCGGTTAAAAAAGTGTTCTTAAAAGCACCAAGTCGCATTAAAATGCTAAAAGATCTCTATCCAGACTTGTGCCTTCCACCAGAACCAATATTGACAAGATGGGGTACTTGGCTGGAAGCAGCTCAGTATTACTATGAAAACTACAATAAAATCAAGAATGTCCTTTCACATCTCGAAGACGAAGCAGTAGCGATAAATACAGCCAAGTCTTTATTCGAGAAACCTAATTTAAGGAACGACCTTGCATTCATTTCTGACAATTGCGTATTTCTTGCACAAGCCATTACCCAACTTGAGTCCCAAAATGTTCGACTGACAGAAAACGTGTCCAACGTTAAAAAAGTCATCGAAAAGGTGGAAGGAATACCTGGGAGTAAGGGAGATCTGATCAGATCAAAACTGGTAGAAGTACTGAGCAAGAACAAAGGGTGGGAGACCATCTGCCAGATTTCTGATATTATCAGTGGAACAGAAGTCACCTCAGAACATCGTGTACCCTTTACAACCAACGAGATAACTTCTTTCAGCAAGGCACCTATAACATCTGTAGATGTTGAACGATCTTTTAGTCGTTACAAGTCCATCTTACGCCCAGATCGTCGTCACTTTACGTTCCAACATTTGAAATTTCATGTGGTTGCAAACAATTTCGAAGAGTGAAGTTTTCAAAATTGAAAATTTAACACATCTTTTTATAAATAGTAAAAATGTTCTTTGTTGTATAAATCATTATAACTTGTAAAAACAAATTATTTTGTTCCTAATAAATTATTATAAATTGTAAAAATGTTCTTTTCTTGTATAAATAATTATAACTTGCCCCCCCCCAAAAAAATTCCATTTTCATAAAAAAAAAATGTCCATTTTACTTAAATATTCCAGAAAATATTTTAAGAAAATCACATATTTTCCACATAATTGACGAAAATAAATGCATATTTTAATTAAATATTTGGCATTTTTAAATACATAAAAATCCGTTCCTTAGTGATAACATAGATTTGTACAAGCAAATTAGTTATACACTGAGTGCTTGTGCAAATCTATGTTATCACACTGTTTGACCAAAAATACCTGATGATGGGCGACCGCCCGAAACCGGTTGATGACCACAAAAGAAGCAGCTATCACGGAAAATATTTCTGATGCTTTCCAGCTCTGCGGAACCAACCACAACAACTATCAGCCTACTACTTGAAGTATAACTTCTTCTGGCTTTAGAAATAGTTTTCAGAGAGATATTGCTATTCGTAATTTATTGTCCTATATATAATATTCACGAGAAAGATGATTTAAACCACTTTTTTAAAATAAAATGTTTGAGGTTAGAACTATACAGAGTTAAATATTTAAGTAAATATACTTTTAATATTTCGAGTGATGATATTAAAGTCGAAATTTTGTTTGATATTTCTGATTTAAATAAGACTTCGTTCAAAAATTCTTTAACAATGAGAAATGTTATTTCTGTCTGCACTCACAACACAATGTTCACAAGAAATGTAATTTACTCTTTTAAGAATCATGATATTAATCCATTACAATAATTCCGTTGATTTAGTAAGGAATTATACTTTATTTTCTTAATATTTTCAACATTTTATTACAAAGAATACTTTGTTCTCTTACTATTTCATTTCTATTTTATTTTTTTTAATTTATTTTAATTGGTTTAATTTTATTTGTATGCTTTATGTAGTTTTTATCATGTTTCTATGTTTGTATATTATGTTTACTATATTATTACGAAGTAAAGTCTCTACACGAACTTGATAAATTTACTGTGACGAAACATGAAAATCCAAAACCGGTCAGGAATAAAAAGACATGCATGCTAATACGGATAAAATACCCGATGTTAGGTTTATATAATGAAGTTTAGACATGCCAAGTTTAAAGGGAATCATCAGTTTTATTTTTGGAGAAAATCCCCCCCCCCAAACAACACTTAAAAACCTATTCTGTAAAATCTAAACTTTCTGTTAAAAGGATTTTTATTCAAATTTGAAATTCTAACAACATTTCTAATATATATTAATAATATAGAAATGGCAGAACCATATATGGTATAGATGTCGTGCTTTAGTGTTGCCATAGAACATCCCCTCCTGAAGTCAATTTACCTGGAAGAATGGTACAAATAAACATGATAGTACCTGAAAAAGGCGTACGACAGTGTGGACAGAAATAGGCTCTGGATGGGACTTCAAACCTTGGTAATACCGGAGAAATTAATTAGACTCTCCAGAATGACTCTAGAATGCACCAGATGCCGTGTAAAGATTCAGGGAAAACTATCCGAAGTGTTTGTGGTAAATTCAGGCCTTAGGCAGGGAGATCCTCTTTCACCCATTTTATTTAATATGGTCCTAGAACTAGCAATAAGGGCCATTCGCACAAACCCACATGGGTCTATTTACAATCGTCTCATTCAGCAATGGATTACGCCGATAATGTGGTTATCGTTATAGATTTGAAGTATCTATACCAGGAACCGGATCTCGTAGCCTTCATTAGGCAAGGACGCCTTAGGTGGTTGGGTCATATGGAGCGCATGGAGCCGGAACGCTTGCCCAGAAGGGTGCTTTATGGCAAGGAGCGAGCCGTTGCGCGCACTATGAATGCCTTAGCTGGAGCTTTTCAGGTGTTTGAGGAAGCGGCAAAGAAGCTCAGTTTACAAATAAATGCGGATAAGACAATATACATGAAAACCGCAAGAAATCTGGGCAAAGAAGAAGATTTCATCGAGATGATGAACTATAAATTTGCGAGGGTGAAAAGCTTTAAATATTTAGGAGCGGTGTTACCGAGCAGAATGACGTTAGCTCTGACATTAAGGCGAGAATCGCGGCAGGCAATAGATGCTATTTCGCGATTCACAATATGTTGCGCTTTAAAGCGTTATCTACACGTGCAAAGCTACTGGTATATAAGACGGTGATAAGACCAGTAGTTACTTATGCAAGTGAGACGTGGGTATTGACAAGGGAAGATGAGCGGGCTCTGAATGTCTGGGAGAGGAAGATCCTCAGAAAGATTTACGGGCCAGTGAAGGAGCGAGATCGGTGGAGGATTAGGTCGAATGTAGTGTTGAAGGATCTATACCAGGAATCGAACCTCGTAGCCTTCATTAAGCAAGGACGCCTTAGGTGGTTGGGTCTGTGGAGCGGATGGAGCCGGAACGCTTGCCCAGAAGGATGCTTTATGGCACTCCAGGGGGTCGACGTCATCGAGGGAGGCCTCGTATGAGGTGGCTGGATGATGTGGAGGCGAACCTGAGGAACATGGGAATGCGTAGATAGCGTTTAAGAGACCATGATCGAAAGGAATGGAGGAAGCTGGTTGAGGAGGCCCAGGTCCTTTCAGGACTATAGCGCCCCATAGGAAAATATTATCTTTCCAAAAATTCTCCTATATATTTCTGAAAAAATGTTACAAATAAAGGATGTAGCACTTTATATGGGTAGTAAACATTCTTATTTTAAACAAAATCGTTGGAGGAGTTTTTTTTAAGAAAAACTAAACTTACTTACTTACTTACTTATTCTCTTCCTCTTCTACCTAGAGGATTTGTAAAAGAGTCGCCATCCGTCTCTATCTCTGGCCATTGGTTTAGCCTTGCCTACTTTCGTGCCAGTTTCCCCTAGGCATTCTGTAATATTATCTAGCCAGGTGATTCTTCTTTTTCCTCTTGGTCTCTTACCAGTACACCTGGCTTCATAGGCTCGTTTAGGATGCCTTGCATGTTCCATCCTTATAATATGCCCAAACCATCTTAGTTGGGTGCGTCTGATACGCTCCACAATCGCTTCACAACCCAGATTACTCCTAATAGTAGTTTTCCTGACTCGGTCCCTTTTTGTCTTACCCTCCACTCTGCGGAGGTATCGCATTTCCGCCGCTTGTAGACGGCTTTCGCAGCTTTTCGTAAGGGCCCAGGATTCACATACATATGTGAGGGTTAGGAGGTATATTGAATTAAAATCCTTAGTGAGCTCTCTTTTGCTAATGGATTTGCGCGCGTACGTTTAAGAGCCCATGATCGAGAGGAATGGTGGAAGCTGGTTGAGGAGGCCCAGGTCCTTTCAGGACTGTAGCGTCCCAGAAAGAAAGAAAGTACCTGAAGAAGGTAAAAAAAAAATTCCGTAAAGTCGCCCTTCCGTAAAGTGCCCAAAACTTTCGTGTCAGATGCTGTAGCAGTACCAAAACGAAATATTAAATTTCAGTTTCCTACGATTTTTTTTTTTTCGTTTTTGAGATATTTTATTCACACACACATACATACAGAAATGCAGAATATTCGCTAGAAAGTTACAAACAATTTTATCATACTCAACAGTACTTCAAAAAATAGATTTCAAGTGAAAACTCAATTTTATCGCAATATTCTCTCTTACTGTAAGTAAGAGAAAGTAAATTACTAGGAGAAAGAGAAAGTAAAAAAAAAAAAGTACGAAATATTAATGATGTAATATTCCATTTTACGTTGATAAAGATATTTTGGCAGCTATTGCTGGTTTGCATTTTACAATAGGGACAATAAGACACACACACACACACACACACACACACACAAATCAACTTTCGCTTTCAATGCTGGGTGGAGGATATATTGACTAGGCCAGAGATAGCAGCATCACCTCGCAGCATGTAGCTAGTACGCTGTCTGAAAGTTCCTTCTCACTGGCAACAATGTAAAAAAAAAAAAAAAAAAAAAAATATCGTATTAAAATATCGCACGACTTTCTCTTACTCTAATTAAGACAGTTTAATTAACAAATTTTCTATAAAATTACCATGTTTAGTTGAGCTGGCCATAAAAATGGTGGTGGGAATTTTACTTGTATGCCTAATGTGGAGGAGTACTGTATATCAAAACCAAGAAAGCTTGTCAAATCAGTAATTATTTATATTTTGTAAACAAAAAAATCATATCACGACTTAGAGTTTTATTTTATGTTATTAGAAATCATTTTTTGATTTATTTATATTAAGATTGGACTTCTTATTTTCTAGTCAAACTATCCAAATCATGCCATGAGGGTTATTTTTGGGACAAAAATAAATCTTTCATAAATAGCGGTTAATTCCATGACCGGAAAATTTTTCACTCAGAAATAAAATTCAAATTTCAATATTATTGACAAAGAAATGGGAATTATTGACTGTCGAAGTGACATAACTTACAGTCAAATGTGATAAACATACTAAGTTTTTCTAATTGATAAGTTTTTTGCCTAATTTTTTTTTGAAAACAATCAAAAAGAATTGAATAAATGTAAAATTTAGATGAACAAAATATACATACGTATATCTGCACCAAATAATTATATTTTTCAAATTTTTTTGGGGCTGTTATATAAACTAAAGCAATTCCTTCCTACCTCATATTACCAAATTTTTCAATCCTATCTGACAGGTCGGCGACTCCAGAGTTAGGTGCGGCATTAATTCCTCCAACATAAAACCTATTCACGCCGGCGTACCGCAAGGAAGCATCCTTAGCCCTGTCTTGTACACGGTATTCACTGCTGATATTCCCACACATCCAGAAATCCTGATCACAACCTATGCAGATGATACTTGCAATATTATCTACAAATCCTAAAACCTGCTCAAACTTCCTCACATATCCAAGAACACCTTGACCTCATCTCCTCTTGGTGCAAAAAAAAAAATGGAAAATAAGACTTAATGAAGACAAATGCCAACAGATTACTTTTACTTTACGTAGACAATTTTGCCCTCCCATACATATCAACAATACAGAAATACCGACTTCCACGCAAGTACGCTAACTAGGACTATAAATTTAGACAGTCGACTTACATGGAACCCTCATACGAGACTGAAAAGACAATAATTAAATAGACGTTATGGACAACTACGACGACTGCTTGGATGGAGATCAACCATAAACGTACAAAACAAACTGACTTTATACAAAACATTGGTGTCTGTAATGAACAGCATTACTACTGTAAGCTCACCTATGTATTTGGTTTTTTGTTTGTGTTTTTTATAATTTTGTTTTATATTGTTCCTGAAGAAGACAAACATAGTTTGTCGAAACTTCGAACTGTCAATTATTAAAAAAACAATTACAAAATTTATTTTTTGGTTTTGTTTTTTTTACCATCAATTGGTCGAGCAGCCAACTAATTTTTGTTTTCATATTACAACTAACGGCCAACAAGAATAATCTCCTGACTTTCTTTCTTAACCGATCCTCACCAAATTTCTTCATACCATAATTCATTTAACGGTCAACAAATACTTTTATAATAATAATAATAAATTTACTTTTCTGACCTCTAAGGAAATGTTACATAATAAAATTAAGGAGGGTTAGATTTTGATCGCGTCCGAGATAGTTCACATGTGATCCCTGGATATCCAACTAAACGAACAACATCAGTTGCCAGAGTGGCAACTTTTTTACCTTGGGCCGTGTGATGTATGACTGATTAGCCGACATCATGGTGTAGAAAAAAAAAAATAATAAAATAGAACTGGATCGGATAACGAATGTGAGAAAATGTCGGTGAATGGCCAATATTTTTCATGGTATAATAAATAGTAGTAAAAGTATAACTAAAAAGAGTAGTAATCTTGTTCAATAAGGATAAAAAAAAAAAATTATATTAACTCTTAAAAATTAGGTTGATGCTTCACAATTCCATCCAATTTATAAACAACTTAATTATAATATCAAATATAATTAGATTTACAGTAAAATTAGTCCAATAAAAAAAAATTTAATTTTTTTTTACAACAGTTGAATAATATTACAATTATTCCACTATAATCAGTGGCTAAAGTTCTAATTTTTCTCACTCGTTAATTACTCACACTACTTTCTCTCACTAGTGTCTAAAAGTAACATTATTTAACTGGCCCGACAGCTACCGGGAATACGTGAAAACAAGATCAAAATAAATCACAGATATAGTGGATTTTGAGGTTATAACAAATGGAACAGGTTATAAAGAGAGGTAGTATTTAAGTTGAATTAAAATATATACATTCTCAGTATTTGCACTTTTTCACAATTTTTTTTATATAGATATAATTTAGGAACCAATTTAATAATGGATGCAAAATTTAATTCTAAGAGAAAAGTACTTTAAAATTCTCGTTCAGTTGCCACACTCGCTACATAAGCAAAACTAATAAAAAAAAAATCTGGTGACTCACACAACTTTCTCTTACTTCAGTTCTCAAAATTATAATTGACAAATTTTATACTTTGTGTACCAAATTTAATGAAATACGTCGAAAACTGTTCAGTAAATGCGCACTTCCGGTCTGCTAATTTTCTTGAAACTCGCAATTTTGGCCATCTATTTATTTCTAATTAATTTTGTTTGGATGATAGAATTGTATAATAAACTATCCTAATAAATAACCTAATTTTTCTTGAAACTCGGAATTTTGGCCATCTATTTATTTCTAATTAATTTTGTTTAGATAATAGAATTTTATAATCAACTGAGATAGCACTTTAGAGGAAACTTAACCCCCCTCCATCAAAAGCCCTCTTAAATGACATAACTCGGAGAAATGTTTCAAATAAAAGTTTTGGCTCTTTATATGTGTAGTTCGCATTACTATTTTAATGAAAATTGTTTGAGCCGTTTTAGAGAAAATAGTAAAAAACTAATTTATTGACGCATTCTGGTAATGTATCGAATCATATATTAGCTTAAAAACTTTTAATATTTTTCACCTTATTTCTGACTAAACATAATGTTAATAATAATTATAAACAGCTTCGCATTTTAATTACAATGAAATCAACGAGTTATAAACAAGATTTCAAATTGGAAACACCCTTTATACACTTCGATAATAAATTACAAGAACTACAACCCCAGTGCAATCTGGTTGTTAAACTTATCAATACCTAGTTAAATTGTTTAAAAACATTAAAATAATTCAATTGTTTTAAATCATATTTTATTAATTATTATACAAATACATCTATTGATGATAAATATATTTATGTTATTTATTTTTTAAAAATTAACTGAAAATAATATATGAAATTTATTTTTAAAAATTACGACATATGATTTCCATACCCGCCAACACATCTTTACACATATCTCCTTAAATATGGCAGAAAAATTACTATCATTGTTTGATGATTTCAATTACCTCACCATACTTTTTTAATTTTTGGAAGGGAATCGATGTGATTCTCCCATAAATACACAAAGAAAAAAATCTAATGTGAAACACTCACACAAATTTCTGTTATTGCAGTTTACAAAAGTGTAATTTGAAAAATTGCAGAAACTACAAACTTGATATTCTGTTTAGTTATCTGTCAAAATTCCTCAAGTATAAATACCACTTTAATCAGTAATTTTTTTTTCACTTTTTTTCCGATTTTATCAAAAAATGGCTCAAACGATTTTCTTTATTGGAAACATTTCTCTAAGAAAATTCAGTGAAAAGCACTTTTTGGGGAAGGTGGGAGGGAGTCAGGTTTCTTTCTAAAGCGCTATTTCAGTTAATTACAAAATTCTATCATCTAAATAATATTAATTAGAAGTAAATATGTTGTAGAAATTCTGAGTTTGAAGAAAATCAGATGACGGGAAGTGTGTTTCAGTTTTCCATTGTTTTCTCTAAAACGGCTCCAACGATTTTCCTTAAACAAAGTATGTGAACTACTCATACAAAGATTTAGAAAATGACCATTTCAAATTTTACACATTTGTCCTAACGTGAATATAGAAATGGCGGGGAGACAGTTTACCTAGGCCAACCTACCAACCCAGGGGAGGCAGGTAGGGAAGTGATTTTTATTGTAGCCCATAAGACGGCACTAATGACATTGAACTAACCAATTTTCATTTGAAATATAATGCCACAAAATACCGCAAAAACTATCTGAAATCTATTCTTAAAAAAAGTTCTTAAATGTACATATTATATAGGTGGGTATTATATAGGTACGAGGCATGTCCAGTAAGTAAGTGTACTGAGGCTCTCACGGCCGGAGGGATTTTGTTTTCGACATGTTGGTTACACTGTCAGGTAGCCTGATTCCTCCTCTCCGCAACGAGACCGGTTCGAGGTCAGTACGTTGAGAACTGTCGACGCGACAATATGTTTCGTGAAAAATGTCAATCCAATCTCTCGCCAAGTTGAATCGAGTGGAGGCCGGGTAAGAGTTTTTGAGACGCTACAAATTCCATGGAGATGAATTTCTCCGCTCCATCATTACTGGGAGATGAAACTTGGGTTGCACACTACACACCTGAAACCAAAAGGCACCCTCAACAGTGGCGTCACACCTCTTCACCCTCCGCCAAAAAGTTCAAAACCACAATTTCAGCCAAGAAAATCATGGCATCCGTGTTTTGGGACTGTCAAGGCATAATTTTAATTGAATATATGCCTCAAGGGGAGACCATCAACTCTGCAAGATACTGTGAGACCCTAAAAAAATTGCGGAGGGCGATTCAGAACAAAAGGAGAGGCATGCTGACAAAGGGAGTCTGCCTGCTGCACGACAATGCCAGACCACACACGGCCAACGCCACGAAGGAACTGCTTGCCTCGTGCATTCCGCGCATTCCCCTGACCTAGCACCTTCAGATTACTATCTCTTTACCTCCCTGAAGCTGCACATGGGTGGAAAAAGGTTTTCAACCGACGAGGAGGTGAAGGGGAGGTGGAGAAGTGGACGAAGGGGTTGGCGGGAAACTACTTCGAGGAAGGCATCAAAAAATTAATACCCCGGTTCACCACCTGCATTGAGAGGAATGGTGACTATGTCGAAAAATAGCTTACATATGTACTAATGTAACCAGGTAATTTTTTTGTTCAAATAAAAATTTTTGTAACCTACAAAAATTCAGTACACTTACTTACTGGACATGCCTCGTACATTTTGCTGAAACGGTACTTTACAGGTAAGCTTAGCGCTACTGCCCCCCCCCCCCAACCCCCAAAAATCAATTTTCTACACGAAAATGTTACAAATAAAAGTGATAGGTACTTATGTGTATAACTAATATAAGAAGTTTAGTTTAAAGAAAATCGTTGGAGACTTTGTCGAGAAAATCACGAAAAACTGCACACAAAAAAAATCACACTTTCAAGTCAATTTCGAAAATTTGACTCGATCGCAATACAAACAAAAAGTGTCTGCATTTGTTGACAATATACGTGTATGTATAACACAACTTGAAATAGTAGATCTTAAAAGTTAATACGATATTATAAACTTCGCTTTGTTATTTTAATGCTTTTTTGAATGATTACAATCTTATTTATAATAAATATTGTTTTATGTAAGGAGGAATGTGTATGGCTTAGCTGTTATATTTCTTGTTACATTAAAGCTAATAAATATATCGAATCATATAATAAACTTCAGAACATTAAACATTCTTCACTTTATTTCAGACTAAACATAATTTTAAAAATAATTATAAACGGCTATACATTTTAATTACAATAAAAAAAACCAACGAGTTATAAACAAAATTTCAAGTTGGAAATGCTTTTTACAGGTTTTGATAATAAATGAACTAAAGGCTGCTGTAGTTACAAGAACTACAACCCCAGCGCAGTCTGGTTGTTAAACTTATCAACACCTAGTTAATTTGTTTTATAACATTTAAATATTTCAATTATTTTCAATTTATATTTTATTAAATTATTATACAAATGTATCTTATTGATGGTAAATATATTTATGTTATTTATTTTTTAAAAATTAACTGAAAATAATATATGAAATTTATTTTTAAAAATTACGAAATATGATTTCCATACCCGTCAATACATCTTGACACATATCACCTTAAATACCGTGCAAAATATTTGTATTATCACACGCTCTTCTAGCGTAAATAAAAACCATTCAAACTTAATTTTTGGAGGGGAACCAAATGTGTTTCTCCCGCAAATACACAAAGAAAGAAAAAAAAAAATCTGGTGTGAAACACTCACACAACTTTCTCTTACTCCAGTTCTCAAAATTATAATTGACAAATTTCATAGTTTGTGTACCAAATTTGAATGAAATTCGCCGAAAACTGAAAAAACTGTTCAGTAAAAGCGCCCTTCCGGTTTACTAATTTTCTTGAAACTGAATTTCAGCCATCTATTTATTTCTAATTAATTATGTTTGGATGATAGAATTGTATAATCAGCTATGATAGCACTTTAGAGAAAAACATAACACCCCCTCTCCCAAAGTGCCCTTAAAAGAATTTTCCCAAGAAATGTTTTAAATAAAAGATGTAATCTTTGCATGTTAAATTTATATAAAGTTTCAAAAAAATCGTCGAAGCCATTTTTGAGAAAATTGCGAAAAAGAGAATAAATCATTTAATAAAGTGGTAAAGTAAACGCACTTCCGGTTATCTAATTTTTTTCAAACTCGGAATTTCAACAACGTATTTAATTCTAATTAACATTATTTAGATGACAGAATTGTCTAATAAACTGAAATAGCACTTTACATGGAAACCTAACTCCACCCCTCCCCCAAAAGTGCCCTTCATTGCATTTTCCCGGAGAAAAGTTTCAAACAAAAGTTGTAGCTCTTTGAATATGTGATTGATATTTCAAGTTTAAAGAAAATCGTCGGAGCCATTTTTGAGAAAATCGCAAAAAAGTAAAAAATCTAACTAGTAAAGTGGTACTTCCGGTTGAGGAATGTTGACAGATAACGTAGTGTCAGATCCCACGATGATACCTAAATGGAATATCAAGTTTCAACTTTCTACGGTTTTTCGTTTTTGAGCTATGCTGTTTACATACACATACACACACTCACACACACACACACACAGACCATTTGCTAAAAACCACTGTTTTGGACTCATGGATATTTCCCGTGATAACTCGTATCAAAACTTTACCCGATACAATACTTACCCAACCACACTACTTCCTTTACCTAGAGTAAGGAAGAAAGGATCCCTTCAATTTCGTATCAATGCGGAGAATCTAAATTGAATAAAATGACTTGTTTGAGGGATAGTATAACTCCCCGCTTACCTAAACATCTGTACTGATTTTTTTTAATCCTACGCCGGATACTACTTGCTTATCAGCAATTAAGTTTCGGGCAGACTAATATCTTATAGAGGTTTCCGTGTAACTTAAGTTTTCTTTACTCTCACCGAATTTACTACAATTCTTTAAGTGAGTGGCGTCAAAAACTCCCTCCTCGCAAAGAGGACATGTCATTTCATTTAATATTTCTAGCCTAAACAGATGGCAAGGCAAATAATCGTGGCCTGTCAGGGTTCTGAAGTTAGCCACAAACACAGTGCGTGGCAAAGAATGTGGAATATTTTCCCTCAACAAGCAGCCGTAGCGCTTCCCCTCCAAATCCATCGACCATTTATGGTTCACCCTATTAGCAAACACCGCCCGGATTTCCGCTTTGGC
>JAAEAF010009392.1:0-23252 GCA_011037195.1 Triatoma infestans
CTACATATGGTACCATAGACAAAAATATTTCTAGGAATGATCTTAGAATAACGCAGCTAGTGTGGACGAAAATCTTATTCATAATGACCAAAAGTAAGAACTAGTAATTAGAACTAGGTATAAAATTTGCGAGCATTGTAATTGCAATTTAATGAATCAAATATTACTCACCAGTAAGCTATGTGCTTGAGTTTGTCGGATCTACATGATTTTATATTCGAAGTTATGTCCAGCAAAATTCATCCCAGAAAAGCAGGACCGAATAGTTTCATCAACAACTGCAACAAGGCGCTAAAACAGCGATCCAAGTGCCCGTCAGCTATGTCTTACACCTTCTTGTCACGCCCAAACAGTTTATTGGAATGGGGTTCAACCATTACTAACAGCTAGTCTCTCACCTGAAAGCTGTCTTTAACTGTAAGAGAAATCGAATATAAGCTGACCACCTTTTGTGGCTTAAGGAGTCACGAACTTTACTTTAAAGGGTACGAGTGAGTGTACATACATTTTGGAAGAGAGTACGGGTCAGTCACATCAAATCAACTTTAAAGAATTGCCGTCAATTTCAATATCAACCTTGAAAGGCCCTTCAAGGAGCCCAGACTAGCCTCACCACCGTTAGAATAAACAAGAGTTTTAACTAAGAGTCACGTCAATCAAACATTCATTTTTTGCTCAGTAAAATCGTTCAAATATAAATCGTATATTATGCAGTGCAATTCGTGTATTCTCAATTCACCACCATCGATCGCGCAATTACCATTACATTAACAAAATACTTTTATAAGATCAAAATTAACAGACTGCTATCAATGCTTTCCAGAATTCCTACTATCCATGAATAAAACATTTAATATTAATTTGATTGATAAAACACTGAGCATGCTTAAAACAACACTATTAAAATTTAGTTATAAAGTATTCTTCAAAACATGCTATTTATTATACACTATTTTCTAATATCTAATCACAATTTATAATAATTCCACTTTGCCATGAAACACCCACACAAAGGTAACCTAACCTTATAACCTTCCCACATATATACAACCAATAAGTGTGAGTCTACAGAAACATTTCGTTGAAGTGAACTCTCTTCACGAACTTGGTGTATTTGCTCTGACGATGGATTAAAATCTGAAACCGGTCAGGAACAACCAATAATGCATTCTACGACGGATAAAATACCGGATGTTATCTAGCATTGCGGACCCACCCACATTTTCAATAATTCTATATAGGTCCAAGAATTTTTTTTGTTTTATTATACTAATGCATAAATCACCAGCAATGCCCTCATGCAGTGTGATAAGAATAAATTTGAATTGCTCAAGAGATTGACGGTTATTAAATGTGGAAATAAATAAATAAATAAATTCTATTTATTAGTTTTCAATTTATAGTTAACACAAAGTTATGACTTAGAGCGTGGGATTTGAATAGATTGCTGTTGATGAAATGAATTGCGATTGTTTATATATATTACCTATCCCGTGGAAATATTAATATTACTTTCAGATCATGCCATTATCTGTGTTATTACAGTTAGAGATTTGTTTTGAATCCATTTTTGTCAGTGATATATATATATATTGAGAATAGTTTTTCATCTTGTATAAAAATAATTGAAGTTCAGATGTCATTGTCAACTATTAAATGATAGCAACACCTGAAATTTTCAATTAAAATTGTATCAATGGAATTACGTGCTTTTCTCTAAAGCGTGTTTTTTACTCCTAGTAAGAGGAAGTATTGTAATCTTGTCAAATTTTCGATATCGAGATTTGAACGGAAATATCCGTTTTGAGGTCCCCTGAGTCCAAAAAAGTTGTTTTTAGAAATTATCCCTCTCTCTACGTGTGTGTGTGTGTGTGTGTATGCGTGTGTATATATCTGTGTATGTAATGAACAGCATAGCTCAAAAACGAAAACCGTAGAAAGTTGATATTCTTGATATCTTGATAACTTGATATTCCGTTTAGGTATCACCAAGGGATCCGACAATAGGTTATCTGTCAAAATTCCTAAAACCGGAAGTAGCACTTTACCAGTTTTTTTTTTTTTTTTTTTTTTTACTTTTTTGCGATTTTCTCAAAAATGGCTCTAACGATTTTCTTGAAACTTGGTTCATCAACTACAACTTTTATATTTTAAACATTTCTCCCCCGAAAAATTCATTTAAGGGTACTTTTTGATGGAGAGTGAGGTTACGGTTTCCTCTAAAGTGCTATTTCAGTTTATTATACAATTCTATCATCTAAATAGTATTACTTAGAATTAAATATGTTGTTGAAAATCCGAGTTTGAAAAAAAAAATTGGATGACCGGAAGTGCGTTTTTTACTAGGAAGTATTTTTCAATTTTTGCGATTTTCTCCATAAAAACACAGAAGAATTTTATTAAATTTTATATAAATTATAAAATTTGCCAATCACAAATTTGAAATCTAGACTAAGAGAAAGTTGTGTGAGTGTATAACACCAGAATTTTTTTTTGAAGAGTAGTTACCCCCAATAAGCCAATACCTGTAGGGCCAATGAGAAAAGGGCGAAACCTAATCAAAGGTAATTCATCTACCACGTATACCTTTTGGGTTTCATTTATTGCTAATTATATGTGTGCTACTTTCGTAACTGATTGTTTCAGGACCATGAACGCTACCTCTACTGCGGTTTCAGAAGTCTTACCCGGCCTGCCCACACTACAAATTTTCATCAAACGTGATGCCAGCTAGCTGTTAATTAGCCCATAGGTTTAAATTGAAGCCGTTCCTCTTATTTAGGGACATTCATCTGATCATCATCATATTATGATGAAGTGGAATCGGACTTGTTCCTCAGATGATTGATAGATTGATCTTGTGGTTTTTATTCAGAATTTCAGGAATAATTACCTTATTTTAACCAGATAGTTCAAAATCCGGTGTAAGGCCTCTTACACCGGATGATTCTGTCTACTCAATCTCATCAATGGCTCTAAGATTGTGAGAAGACTCGGTGCCGGAATTTATAGCCACAAAACTAAAATAAACATTTGGGTGGGGCTAAACAGGTATGCCACAGTCTTCCAAAGCGGAGTTCATAGAAATAATATACTGTGACCAAGAAACTGCTAAAACAGAATCATATAATAAGATTGTTATATACTCCTGATATAGTAAGGCTGCATTTAAAGCCTACCAAGTCTACCAAGTCAGGGAATACCTACCAAGTTAATTCTAAACTGGTGTGTGGGATTATATTCAATCCCTCACCGAGGTAGGCATTTCTAAAAAGCTCACACTTTTTTGGGCACCAGATTACGCAATGAAGGAATTTGCTGAAAAAAAGAATTTTTCTACAGTATCTCAGAGCAACAGCAATATCATTTTTCTTACTGTATGAATTCTTAGTAAATTAGAAGCCTGCTGGAGGAATCAAAAGAGTCACAAGGCAGGCGAAAGAAATCATTGAAGAACTCTTAACAAAAGCTTCCGGCGGACCTGCTCAGTCAGGGACGCTTGGTTTTTTTTTTTTAAGCATTATGATTGGTTTGTTGTCCGGAACAATATATAGGCTTAGGAAGTGTATATATATATATAGTTGATAGTGGTCATTGCATGTTTTTACTTGACCGAGGACGCTTCATGTCCTCTGTTACTGCGAGGGCCTGGCTAGAAGTGAGATTCCTTCTATTAAGATTGAATGCGGCGTCTATACGAACGTGGCTTTAGGGCTTTCTTTGTAAACACCACAGATTTTTGATATTTTTTTTTGAGCCGAGTGTTAAGTGAAAATTTATTTATTTCACACCAGAAACAATATTATGAATTTGATTGTCCAGAAATGATAAGGATTTGTTATTTGAATTTGGTAAGTTTTTACTAATTAAATATTCTCGTTTTTGACGTTATTTTCTCTAAATTAGCTCCAGTGATTTTTCTTTCAAAACTTGGAATATTTAACTAACTATGAAAAGACCTTATAACTATTGTTTGTCACATTTTTCCTGGAAAATTCATTTAAGGAATAATCTGTGGTGGGGGAAGGATGACGTAAAACTTTTCTCTAAAGTATTATTTCAGTACATTACACGATTCTATCGTCTATAAAATATTAATAAGAATTTAATAAATGGCTAAAATTCCATGTGCCAAGAAAAGCCCGGTTTTAATTACAATTTCAATTATATGTCAAATTTGTAATTAGATAATATCCGTATAAATAAATTACAATTGGTAACTTATTTAAATTGCAGTTGTGTATATTGTTTTACACTAGATGTTTATGTATTGAGAAATACTAAGTAAATATAATTATTTATGGTAATTCAATAATATTCTAGATACTCATTCTACCTAATTTTTTTTTTCTTTTAATTAATTGAGAAGAGTCAATTGTAATATAACCTAAAATAAATAAGTAATTTAATTTAGGTCAGAGTAATTCTATTAACAAGAGAGAGAGAGAGAGAGAGAGGTTAGTTCGTCCTTTATTACAAAGTAGGCAATTGCGTGATATTGTTTTCTTTCTTCAGGATACAGAGTGTCATAACTCACCAGGTGGCCGTTCATCAAGACAGCTTAAAGTCACCTATCTCTCCCCACCATGTTGTTTCCTTGAACAGCGATGGCAAAAAAAAAAAAAGAGACCAGCGGAGTGACTTGCCCCTCTTTCACTCTCTCTCTCTCTACTTTCAAACATTAAAGATGATATCTACCACAGAATTAAGTCGTTCCATTCTAATTTATCTGATTGGTCATATAGTTTAGTTCCCTCTCCAGTCCTTTCTGTCAGACTGTTCTTATTCTTTCTTCTTCACAGGCCTGATTAATGACCAGTATGTCCTAGTGACTCACAACTTGGAAATAACTTCTAAGCAGACAAATGTGTTGCAAGTCCTTCTTTAATAGATATTTGTGACAGCAGTTAAAAAAGAATATCAAGTTTTTTTTAAAAAAAAAAGAAAAAAAGATACTATTGCTATATCTTCATTAAAATCTTCTTTGTGAATTAAAGAAAGAATATTTCTTTATCTTTCAGACATTTCGAATGATATTTCTCCGCTTACATTCAAAGGAGTAGCCTTTTTAGTATATTTTATCGTCTGATAACTATGTTAATTTGTGAGCAATTCAGGTCATTTAAATTTTATAAGTTTTTTAATTTAAAGAAGTATAATCCTATTTTTATTTTATCTTCTGACTTGACCATTTCTTAGAGCGCCTATAACACACATTCACTGCATAATATGACTCGTAATATAGGTCACTCACTGTGCTTTCAACATTTTTGACTAGTGTGCTCTCCATGCGGCATTCGTTCTGATCAAAGTATTCTATGTAAACAGATAAGAATTTTCAGGATATCTTTATTAATGGATGATTGAACAAGAAAATAAAGAAAACTTAACGCGGCGCTCAATGTGGAAAGATCGAAAAAAAAAATTACGACAAGTGTCTTGCATAGTAATTGTTGCGTGAACCTTTTTTAAAACTTGCTTTTGACTAAATCTATGTTTATCGGTATTTTTCTATCTTTTTTTTTTAAAGTTACAGAGATCGAAATATATTTTTTCTTTTTGTTAGTTATTCAGGGGTATAATGCACGGCTATTTTGAACGATCTATTGTGCAGCCCGGATCTTCTTAATAAATACACTGCCGGTTTTCAGGCAGCATCACTTAAAAAGCAGCCCATACCGGGGGCAGTAAACTCGTAAGAATAGAAATTCTAAGTGCAACATATTCAGGATCTCCGCATATGTGTCCAGCTAATCTCCCGTTCCGTCATTTCGCTGAGTTTCATGCTAATATTATAAGTTCTTTCCAACTCAGATTTCTTCTGATATTGACAAGAAAGTGTATGAATAGAAGAAGATTAAGAATATCACGCGAAGAGTAAGGAGTGATAAAGTTTTCTTCAAGGGGAATAACAAGGCAGATAAAAAGATTGTGTAGTTATTGTAAACTCTAATGTCCAACCTAATTTCCTTTAACTCTTTAAAAAAACCCATCAATTAGTTAAGTACTTTAATTATAAAGTGACGTTAGATACTGATAAGAAATAAATTATTATTTAATTTTTATGATTTCCTAAATATTACGGTAGTGAAATGGTTATGAACGGTTATGAATATGGTATTGTAAGTAAATATCCATAGGTATATCTTGTAAACAACCAACTTGAGCGGTAGCCAAAAAAAAATTAATATCCAAGCATGAGATATATGTTACTTGTGAAACGAGTTTTGATATGAATCAACCAAGTTCATCTGTGATTATGAATTAAAGCCTTGGCATAGCAGGCTGAAAGTTAAAGATCTTCAGGACGCCCATTTCAATATAATATATACATATATTGTTGTGGTGGTTGGTTCCCGAGGGATGGAAAGCATCAGAGACATTTTCCGTGATAGCCTGCTTCATTTTGTGGTCATCGACCGGTTTCGGGCGTTCGCCCATCTTCAGGATGCGTTCAAGTGTGATAAGCTAGGGAACGGATTCGTATGTATTTACATACTTTTCTAGGCAATTTACAGACGTTTTTCAACTAGAAGTATTCATACTGACACTTTTTAAGCCGTTTGAGTCTACTTTTATTTCACATATTTCCACATATTTGGATGTTATTGCATATTTATACATATTTGATCAAAATAAATAAATATTTCTACATATTTAATCAAAATATGTACATATTTTTTCTTATTTTTCATTTTGGGCATACTTTCATAATTGGGAGGTGGTTGACAGGAACTGGTGAACCACAGACTGTAGGGCTGTGAATCACAGTGGGTACAATGGTTATTGTAATTTACATAGAATGCTGCTAAACAGTGACGGGCACTTGTTAGTTCTTTGAAGTTGTCTGACGTTGTCTGTTCTTTCAGCTCGTTCGTTGAAGTGTCCAATTCATTTCGTTCGGTCACTTAGTGTATTCTTTTTTGGGTGAAATGCCACGAACATCGGCCTCAAACAGACAACTGGTTGCTAAATATCTTCGCGAGTTTCCAGCAGAACTTTTTCGAAGTGATGGAGACATTTTGTACTGCACAGCTTGTGACAAGCGCGTTTCTTGCTCTCAACGTTCCCAAGTCACCCAACATATTGCCACCGGATCGCACATAGAGAATAAAAACAGAAAGAAAGAGAGGACGTCCTATCAAGCCTTCCTTACATCTCCATCATCAAGTAAGTCTACTCTGAGTACAGATCTGTGTCGGGCTTTGGTTAGAGCAGATATCCCTTTCCACAAACTTAAAAATCCTCATTTCAAAGGATTCTTAGAGACCTATATTGGGAAAAAAATGCCTGACGAGAGCACTCTGCGGAAAAACTACCTGGAAGATATCTATAAAGATACACTAACCAAAATTCGAGAACATATCAAAGATGGACCGATTTGGGTGTCAATTGATGAAACCACTGACGTTGAGGGCAGGTATATTGCCAATGCAGTTATTGGAAAACTTGACAGTGATGCTGATGTGGATTCAAAGCCATTCCTTTTGGACTGTGAGGTTCTCGAAAAATGCAATCATTCCACCATTTCTCGAATCTTCGATGCCTCAATGCATATCCTATGGCCCAGTGGAGTTTTGAACGAAAAAGTTCTTTTGTTTCTCTCTTATGCTGCCCCCAACATAGCCAAGGCTGGGCAATCTATTCGTGTATTTTATCCTAAGATAATTCATGTGTCGTGTATTGCTCATGCCTTGCATCGAGTAGCAGAAACTGTCCGATTTTTGTTCAGTGACGTAGATTCCTTAATCTCCTCGGTTAAAAAAGTTCTTAAAAGCACCAAGTCGCATTAAAATGCTAAAAGATCTC
Organism: Triatoma infestans; assembly: GCA_011037195.1. Lineage (NCBI taxonomy): Eukaryota > Metazoa > Arthropoda > Insecta > Hemiptera > Reduviidae > Triatoma > Triatoma infestans. The sequence continues at coordinate 7,810 of JAAEAF010009392.1, forward strand.
TATCCAGACTTGTGCCTTCCACCAGAACCAATATTGACAAGATGGGGTACTTGGCTGGAAGCAGCTCAGTATTACTATGAAAACTACAATAAAATCAAGAATGTCCTTTCACATCTCGAAGACGAAGCAGTAGCGATAAATACAGCCAAGTCTTTATTCGAGAAACCTAATTTAAGGAACGACCTTGCATTCATTTCTGACAATTGCGTATTTCTTGCACAAGCCATTACCCAACTTGAGTCCCAAAATGTTCGACTGACAGAAAACGTGTCCAACGTTAAAAAAGTCATCGAAAAGGTGGAAGGAATACCTGGGAGTAAGGGAGATCTGATCAGATCAAAACTGGTAGAAGTACTGAGCAAGAACAAAGGGTGGGAGACCATCTGCCAGATTTCTGATATTATCAGTGGAACAGAAGTCACCTCAGAACATCGTGTACCCTTTACAACCAACGAGATAACTTCTTTCAGCAAGGCACCTATAACATCTGTAGATGTTGAACGATCTTTTAGTCGTTACAAGTCCATCTTACGCCCAGATCGTCGTCACTTTACGTTCCAACATTTGAAATTTCATGTGGTTGCAAACAATTTCGAAGAGTGAAGTTTTCAAAATTGAAAATTTAACACATCTTTTTATAAATAGTAAAAATGTTCTTTGTTGTATAAATCATTATAACTTGTAAAAACAAATTATTTTGTTCCTAATAAATTATTATAAATTGTAAAAATGTTCTTTTCTTGTATAAATAATTATAACTTGCCCAAAAAAAAAAAAATTCCATTTTCATAAAAAAAAATGTCCATTTTACTTAAATATTCCAGAAAATATTTTAAGAAAATCACATATTTTCCACATAATTGACGAAAATAAATGCATATTTTAATTAAATATTTGGCATTTTTAAATACATAAAAATCCGTTCCTTAGTGATAACACAGACTTGCACAGAACAAATTCAATTTATACACTCTTGTAAACAACCAACTTGAGCGGTAGCAAAAAAAAAATAATAATAATAATAATAATAATATGCAACCATGAGATACGTGTTAATTATAAAACGAGTTTTGATACGAATCAACCAAGTTCATCTGAGATTATGAATTAAAGCCTTTGCATAGCAGGCTGAAAGTTAAAGTTCAAGAAAAAAATAAAATAAACCATCAATGTTTAAGTTTGCAATATCTGATTTTTGATGAAGTAATATTTATTGCTCTTCAACAAAAATAAGTTAGTGATTCCCCTCTAACCTATCGAGCTGATCGATCTAAAAAATCGAAGTAGCTACAAAAAAAAATGAATAACCTTAGAGCTATAAGTAGTGACATTCCTATTATTTCCGTGAACCTGTTCTCGATTTCAGGTAAATATGCAGTGAAGATGCCAAAACAATTTGATTCCCCGCTCTACCCAACAACTGCTGTCTTTTTTATGTTTTGAATAATTTCGACCGAATCTATCCAATCTATTATCCAATCTATCCATTATTAATGGAAGGTTTCTTATTAACACAGCTGTGCATGGAGCAAAATCATTTTACACACTCACAAACATTGTTATCACGACAGCTTGATAATGGGCGAGCGCCAGAAATAGGAACGATGACCACCAAATAAAAAGCAGGACTATCATGAAAAAAGAATCTCTGATGCTCTCCCAGCATTACTGACACCAACTATAACTATTAAAGAAAGATGACAGATAAAGCGAAAACTAGGAAATGAAAAAAGGATATTCAACTTGAAAAGATATCTTTATATCAAAGAGAAGTTAAAATAATGGCTTATATGGCAAATAGAACAAACAGAATAAATATAAATAAAAAAAATAACAAGAAGATCAATAGAAAAAAATCTTCTGAATTTGATATCAAATAAAGAAGAAGGGGGGCGGGGACACAAGAAGAGTTCTAGGAGAAACATGGATTTTATCCTGCATATGTGCCTTGGTTGGTTCATACGGAATATACCTACTCCATTTGTGCTCAGTATTACCATTTACCCGAGAGGGTTGGATGTAGTGGTTATGAGTATGAACTTGTAAGTGGGGGAGGCCCCCAGTTTGCAAGCCCGCATAATAAACAACTTTATATTTAAAAAAAAAAAACAAAAAACAAAATAGAACTAGTGAAGTATGTGCTTCCGCCGCCGTCCACGACACCTAATTTAATATAGATGGGATGTTAAATCTGTCTGAAAAATATCCGAGAGTCCTCTACAAAGTATTTGATAGTAATTAAAATTATTACATTTATTAACAATAAAATTAACATTTTTAGTAGTACTATCATTTTTAAAAAATTTCTTACCTTTGTTAAAATAGTATACTTTCTTGATGGTTATTATTTATCAGAGACATTTTCCGTGGTAGCCTGCTTCATTTTGTGGTTATCGATCGGTTTCGGACGTTCGCCCATCTTCAGGATGCGTTTTTCAGACAGTGTGACAACAGAGACTTGCACAAAGCAAAATCAGTTTACACACTGACCCTCTGGTTATTGTTTATATTTTTAACCTTTGATTACTCACTTACTTATTTCACTTTTTTTTTTCTTTTTTTTTTAGCTTATGCCATGTTAGATTATTTTACCAAGGGAAGGGATTAGCTAAGAGGTTAGCATACTGGACTAGCAACACGGAGATCACTGATTCCGTGGTGCTACCCTTAGATTTTCTCATCCTAGGAGCCTCTACAGCTCCTTGTCCAGTGATGTACAGTGTTGTCTGTAACGAGAGAACACTGTCCGGAGGCCGGCACTGCGCTGAGAAGGCTCCGGGCGCTAATGACCATAGATACTGACGCGCCTTAAATAACAACAACAAAAATGTTGTGCCATGTTTATCAGTAGATCTTAAAGATCAATTTTTGTATAAAAAAACCTCTGGTGTGAATCACTCACACGACATTCTCTTACGCCTCTCATTAATACAATTATATATAAAATGATAAATTTTGTATAAATTTCAAATTTTACTAATATATCCTAACATATAATATACAGTAGGCGGGGACAGACAAGTGCCATCCTACCAACAGAGGCGGATAAAGCATGATTACATTGTAGAGGAGGCAGTTATATTATTGAATTTTAACGTTTCAGATTCCTCAATACCACCTAAACACAATTTTTTCATTTTGATCTATGCAGCAAGCATCAACCTATCACAAAAGCATCAAAGCATCAAAAATTCCACTTTTAGTTAATCGATTTTTTTTTTTTTCAATTTTAGACTTTCAATCTATGCTTCTAATATGTATAATCACAATTATGTATGTATATTAAACTGAAGTGATATTTTATACGCTATTATCACCCCCCCCCCACAGGACCCCCAAAAAAATCCATAAACAAAGTTATGAACTGTTCCCTCATAAAATCCTCTCTCCTCCGCTCCACAAATAAAGTTTGAAGAAAATCGTAGGAGCCTTTTTTTGAGAAAATCACGATAAACTGAAAACGAAAAAAAAACATTCAGTAAGACGCATTTCCGGTTGACATATATATATATATGGCTCGAAACCTTTATCTGATACGGTGTTAGTAGCTAAGCGGATTATCAGTGTAATAGGATCCAAAGAGAGGGATCCATAGCAGAGATAGAGAGACAAAAATGACAGGACCACTTTCTAGCTTAGCCGGACTACAGTGGGAGAAACAGCTTAAATATAGCGACGGGAGAGTATTCAGGGAATCTTATAGCAGAGTTCATACAGCAATCACTACGCGTCATCAACCTTTCTCTTTACCTTTCACTAACATTCTATATATTTTAGTGTAAAGTCCAGTCAGTCAAGTTGCTTTTACGAGGTGTGGCTTATTAAATAACGAGACTGACGCTGCTACAGAAGAAGTACGCATGCGTCAAACGCCAGCGACCGACAGCTGTTTAGCGTGAAGCCTTCTCTTTCGAATGCAGTACCTCTCGCTTGTGTAAACAAATCCGTTTAGCCGTAGCCTTCGTTCGCATTAGAATTGTTTTTTGTTTCGCCGAAAAAAAATGGTAAATGTTACAACACAGCAACGAATTGTTGTGAAATTTCACGTGAAACTTGGAAAAAACCGCTACTGAAACTTATAATAATTTATTGAAAGAAGTGTATGGGCATGAATGTTTATCGCGTGCACGTGTTTTTGAGTGGTTTAAACGTTTTCAAGATGGCCGTGAAGACATTGAAGATGATTCACGCCCGGGTCGCCCCCTTCCACGTCAAAAACGGATGACAATATCGAAACAATCGGTAATCTGGTTTGATCTGACCGTCGGAAACTTATTCGTGCGATTGCTGAAACTGTAGGAATTGACAAAGAATGTGTCACAGCACCAATTTTACATAACAATTTTTAAATGAAAAAAGTGTGTGCCAAATTGGTGCTTAAAATTCTCACGTTTGAACAATAGGAAGCTCGTAAAAATCTTTGTACTGACACTTTAAATGTCATCAGACTTATTGGAAAGGATAGTAACATGTGACGAATCATGGTTTTTTACTTATAATCCCGAAACGAAGCGCCCAACTTCACCGAGATCCAAAAAAGCTCGAATGAGCAAATCAAAATTCAAAGCAATGATGATTGTTTTTTTCGATATTGTGTACCTTCATTGGGTTCCTGAAGGTCAAACTATTCATCAACATTACTACCTTCACGTTCTTGCTGAACTCCGTGAAAGAATAAGTAAAAAACGACCCGAATTGTGGAAAGACAAGTCATGGGTTCTCCACCAAGACAATGCGCCGGCTTATTCCGCATTGTCTGTCAAGAGGTTTCTAGCCAAGTATAGCATCCCAGTGTTAGACCATCCGCCTTATTCACCCGATCTTGCACCGTGCGACTTCTATCTGTTTCCTAATGTGAAATCTGCATTAAAAGGAACAAGCTTTGAGTCTGTTGAAGCTGTGAAAGAGAAAGCGGCACGCGTCCTGAAGAAGCTGACAGAAGAAGACTTCCAGCCCTGTTTCAAACAATGGAAGATTCGCATATATCAGTGTTCAACTTCACATCTAGTTTATTCATCTAGACCAAACATTTTCTCTCCTTCACAAACCCATTATACAAGTCCCGAGCTCCGTGTAAGTATTCATGTTTGAGATATTTGTTCACAAAATACATACATACATACATACATACTTTCCAGGCTGAGGTTTATGCAATTCTTTGCTGTATTTTGGATGAGAGAGTGCGTAACACTAATTTAAAAGGTGTTTGTATCTGCTCGGACAGCCAGGCTGCGTTGAAGGCGCTTAATTCATGTGTCTTCACTTCCAGATTGGTGTTGGAATGTTCTAAAAGACTGGAAGATCTTTCTTCATTAAAGGATGTGCTTCTGGTCTGGGTTCCAGGTCATATGGGAATTTTTGGGAATGAGGAGGTGGATAGGTTTGCCAAACTAGGTGCCTCTCTCCCTTTCATTGGTCCAGAGCCTGCTGTTGGTGTGTCTTCTGGCACATGTTTGTCGGGCTTTCAGACGTGGATGACCTCACAGCACTCATCCTTATGGATGAGTGCAGTGGGTTGTCGGCAGTCTAAAATGCTCATTGGGGGCCCGGACGGAGCTTTGAGTAGCGGGGTCCGATGTCTTTCACGGACCTCCCTCAGACATCTGGTTGGATTCCTCACTGGGCATTGTGGTTTAAGGAGACATCTCTATATAATGGGACTCGTGCCTGACCCCTTTTGTAGAGTTTGTGAGACTGAGGAGGAAACACCCATGCATCTGATGACGAATTGTTTGGGTTGTGAGGAGATTAGGTTTAGGACCTTCGGCCGGAGTAGGATATCGGTAGAGGATCTTAAGCTGTGTCCTTTTAAGGTTTTGGTCCGATTTGTTCGGTCTGTGGTGAAACTTAGATGGTTAAAACCTGGGCCTGGATTTTCATTCTAGTCCCAGTGGTTGTTATTCTTTAGGGGTAGCTATATGGGCCCTGGGAGGCTTTGGATAGCGTAGGGTTTGCCCTCCCGTTTTGTGAATAATAATAATAATACATACATACATACATACATACAAAGATATAACTTAAAAAGAAATAATATATTACCGCAAAAAGCTGGCAATGTGACCCCTTCATGTCAAACTCGGTGATCTTCTTCTGAATAAAAATTTTAAAACTTTTTCAAAATATGTTTATCCAATTGACTTTGAAATGTGATTGGTGTGATGTGATTTTGTAGTGATAATAGTAGTAGCTTGTTAGTAGCTGTGTAGTTAAAGCCCGAGCGGTTTTTAAAGGGCTTGTGTGTATGTTTGAAATAAAGAGAGAAGTATTAAGAAATAATCAAGAAAACACTGGTAGATTAAATTAAGTATGTTATCTTTAAAGATCACAACTATTATGTTAATAAAATCAATTATTAATCTAGATTAAATGCAAAGCTCTTATGTATTAACTTAAAGTGGCACTGATGTGTACTCGTAGAGTGTCTAGCTCAGACTGTCTTGAAAGAATGCCTTCTAATTGTTCGTTCAAATCTTCCCCTGTGAGAAGAAGGGGTAGACAATGCTAACACGGTTCATTAACTCTTTCTGTAACTGTTACTCTTCTGCCTCGGTTACCCGGTTCTTACCCGCCAACGAGCTTGCATTTTTCTCATAATTTTCTTCCATTGAAATAGATATAATTTCTTGCATCCATCACAACTTTGATGGTTCTTTTATACATATAATAATATAGAAATATATAGAATAATTATAACAATATTAATTTTTTTTATTTTTTTTTAACGTAATTTGTATTATTATATTTTCGTATTAATTTTGCCTTATTAATTTTATTCTTATATCTACTTAATCTTGTCTTATTTTTTTGTATTATTAACTTAAATTTTGATTTTTCATTTATATATATATCTGCATCTGTAAAGATTGTTTTTATTTAATGTTGCATATTTCCGTGTGTACAGTATTATGTAATATGATGCATACTGAAAAATAAACTCCTCCTCAATACTGTTGAGGAGAAAAAAAGAAAAACACATTTTCTTACTCAGGGGAGGGTGAGGGTGTTGGTGTAGTGGTTATGAGCATGGACTTGTAAGTGGGAGGACTCCAGTTCGAGTCCAGGTATAACTGCTAAATTTTATATTTGTTTAAAAATTGTTAATACTAAAGTAGGTGCTTCCGCCCCCGTCCACGACACCTAAATTGGTAGTTTGGACGTTAAGCCCGCCTGAAAAAAAAATAAATAAATAAATAAATACTCAGGAAATCTCAAAACATGTGCCTTCCGGTTTTAAAACTCGATTTTGAAAATTTGACGGAATCAGAATATTTCTTCTTAGTGGAAGTAAGGGAAAGAAGAAAAGTTTTCATATAGTTAATTTTTGGTTGAATAGAATGTCTGACGTAGAGGACGATGACCATTAACATTGAAATTTCTAATAAATATATTAAATAAAAATATCGTTACTTTTTTCTTTTTTTTAAAAATTAAAAGATTATTCAGTATTAAAACATGCCGCATGCCTGCTCTCTGGCGGCGGCAGACAGTGTCACGTTTACAAAACATAAGATAGGTCACGGACACAACTCTTCTAAAAATGATTGCCTATTAAATAAACTTTATACGCGTGTGTGTATGTATTTTGTGGTGTGTTGACTTTCTAGGTTGAGGTGACAAATATTGATTTTTTTGTTTGCATTTGTTTAAGTTTCGTTTATATAAATGCCGGCAAGGTGTGGGTGTCTGTCTGTCTGTCTTCTCTTCTTAGCAATATAACGGCAATAACTAAATATTTGTATAATGGTCCCCCCACAATATTGTCAATATTGTCTTCAATTTTTTTTTAATTTTTTTTTTAACTGTTTTTTTTTTTTTTTTTTTTTTTTTTTAAATTATAAGCTAAGTTGTTTGCATTGTCTTTGGCTTAAATTTGTTTATCAAACATTGAAGAGATTAACGGAATTCTTGTAAGCTCAGACGACCCACTTGATATTTCTTGGAAAACTCATATTACTAACTAAACTAAAATTAATAAATTCAGATTACATTTTATGTTATTAACAGTTTGAATAGATTTTTGCTAATGCCAACGTTTGCGATATATAAAAGTAATAATTATAAAAATTTTTAGCATTAACATTTTATCTTCAGAATTGATTTATTTGTAACCCATAAAATTATATAAAATATACCGAAACTTTTAGCCTTAATAAAGCATTTTTATAATGACCGATCATCTCACTAAAAAAAAAAATCACTGTTCATGGTCTCGAAACTTTTTTGATACCACACCGTATAGTTAGATCTACGAATTTTCCAGACAACCAGTTTTTTTTATTTTCTCTGATATCTTTTTCCCAAGAAAAAAAACTTCGACTTTTCCTTACTTTCTTATTCTTTTCCTTAAATATTTTACAGAATTTAATAAAAAAATAGGTTAATGAAGAATCCATATTATAATAATTGTATTTATTTTATCGAGAAGATGTTATAGTTTAAGAGAATTATTAATTCATATTGTAAGTACTAATAATAATGAGTGGGGGGACTTAGTTACACGCATTTACAAAGTACCATATTGCGTGCAGCACATCCTCGGAAACACTTTACTGTCATTTAAACAAAGTTTCATTATTCTCTCGCCCGCTCTTTTACATTCTCTAATTCCTCTCTTTGAACCAATAACTTGCTTTTATCTTTTCATTAATAATTTATCATCAACATTATGATTTCATACTAATATTATATAGCTATTTGAGCCTATTATAATAATAGTATTTTATTACTATTATTATAAACTCATTAGTTAATTAATGGCTTTTTTTTATTGCACATTATTAAATGATGAAAAAAAAAACTGTATTACTTGCTCCACTTTATACGTGCGGTTTCTTTTAATGTTTATAAATCTGGATCGGAGGAATTCCCTAAATATAGGTTCGTTTTATAGAATTTAAAACATATCGAAAAATAAAATGATGCCTTCAATTTTATTTTAGACTGAATTCATAAGATTTAAATATTTTCACTTTTTATCTTATACAATCGATTATTCCACTACATTCGAAGAACGTCCTGGCAACCCGGCACTCCTCCAAAGGTGTCAACCAATTGCAGTATTGTTGGTATTATCGAATGCTGTTGCCTTGCGGGGGGTTGGGGTGGCAAGGAGAGATTAAAGAGGTGCTGCGGATATTTTCTGATAGTCAGGCAGCACTGAGAGCTTTGAGCGAGCCGTGTTGGAGTTCGAATTGATGGGAGAATGTAGGCGGATAAGGGTAATGAGAGGGCAGATCGGCTGAATATGGAGGGAACCTCTTTACCTTTTTGTGGTCCCGAGCCAGCCCTTGCCGTCGTCACTAACAGGTTTTTGTGATAGCCAAATCAGACTTTAGGAGACGAGGCTATTGGATAAATGCTGGGAGGACACGCAGAAGTGTCTCCAGGCTAAAAGATTCATCAAAGGAACCAAGCAGAGGGTTTCAGATTACCTCCGGTCCCTTAGTAGGATAGGACTGAGGACCTTGGTGGGTGTAGTGACCGACACACATGGGTGTCTAGCATTTGCATAATATAGGGAGGACGTGTAGTCCCATATGTCACAGCTGTGATGATGGAGTTAGGGAAACGGTGTATCACTACTTATGTCAGAGTCCCCGTTTCGCTGGTACTAGGTTTCGGGTATTTAGAAGGGCACCACTTTCGCGGGATTGCCTGGGTCAGTTGGAGTTGAAGGATGTCTTGGGATATTGCAAACTGACCAGTAAAATACCAAGGGAGATTAACTGGGGGGAAATGGAGGGATAAAACCCAATTTTTAATAATAATAATAATAATTGCAGCATTAGCTTTGGTCATCCAAAATTAATGAAAATTAATTAAATGTATAATGTTCATTTACGTTGAAAAAACATCTTACCACGCTTCTTTTACCCGTCAAGTGCGCATCTCAGCATGGGCAGCACACCTACTTCCAGTAAATTAAATTTGTTGTCATTGAGTCCAGCAATGCTGGATGTAATAGGATCCGAGGATAGGGATCCAAAGCAAAAAGAGATATACACACAATTGAGAATCTCACTCGCTACTTAGGCTAGAATAGAGTGAGAGCCTCCGTATAGCTAGTCCAAGGAGAGAGTCTTACAACAGTTTTAGAGCAGTTAACCACGAGTCAACAACCAACTAATACTCTTTCCTTTACTCAGTCTAAATCTCTCACTACCAATTTCTATATTCGTGTAAAGTCCTGGCAGTTTGTGTTAATTCTTCATTATACAGTGTTCAGCATTATTACCAGTTTATTTCTTCTTATAAACCCAATTCTCTCTTTCTCATTATACCATTATATTGGAAAACAATAGATAATTTTTAGCCAGCTTTAGTTTGTGGTCACCAAACCGGTTTCTGGCTTTCTTCCATTTTTACTTTCTCTTACTCCTAGTAAGAGGAAGTATTGTAATCGTGTCAAATTTTCGATATCGAGTTTTTACCGGAAATATCCGTTTTGAGGTCCCCTGAGTCCAAAAAAGTGGTTTTTAGCAAATGGTGTGTGTGTGTGTGTGTGTGTGAGTGTGTGTATATGTATGTGAACGCATAGCTCAAAAATGAATAGAAAGTTCAAACTTGATATTCCGTTTAGGTATCACCATGGGATCTGACCATACGTTATACTTCAAAATTCCTCAACCGAAAGTACCACTTTACTAGTTGGTTTTTTTACTTTTTTGCAATTTTCTCAAAAATGGCTTTTCCGGGACGATTTGTCTTTAAAATTGTTACATTCAACTACAATACAAAAGGCTTAAAACTTTATTTGAACATTTGGCTTCTGGGAAATTCATTGTAAGAGGCAGGTTATGGCCCGGGACCGGTGGGGTTAGGTTTTCATCTAAAGTGCTATTTCAGTTTATTAGACAATTCTGCCATCTAAATAATGTTAATTAGAATTAAATATGTTGTTGAAAATTCCGAGTTTGAAAAAAATCGGATAACCGGAAGTGCGTTTACTTTACCACTTTACTAAATGATTTATTCACTTTTTCGTAATTTCTCAAAAATGCTCCGACGATTTTTTTGAAACTTCGTATATAAACTAAATATGCAAAGATCTACAAGTTTTATTTAAAACATTTCTCTGGGAAAATCCATTTAAGGGCACTTTTAGGAGGGCGGGGTTATGTTTTTCTCTAAAGTGCTATCACAGTTGATTATACAATCTCTATCATCCAAACAAAATTAATTAGAATTAAATAGATGGCCAAAAATTCCGAGTTTCAAGAAAATTAATAAACCGGAAGTGCGCTTTTACTGATCAGTTTTTTTAGTTTTCGATGAATTTCATTAAATTTGGTGCACTTAACTATAAAATTTGTAAATTATAATTTTGAGAAATGGAGTAAGAGAAAGTTGTGTGAGTGTTTCACACCAAATTTTTTTTTTTTTTAATGAGTCTAGTACAAAAATCATTTGATAGATAATTCATACCACACTATTTTTAAACTATGTACACTCTGAAAACGTCCTGTTTGACATAGTAATTTCAGAATTAGGACATCAACCATTTGAAACAATTGGGTAATGAAATTTTGCATACAAAATATTTAAAATGATAAAGCCAAGGACAAAAGTGCATTACAAATATCTTTACTATCTATAGATATTATTTTCAATGCAGTCTTTGTATGCGTATCAGTCAGTCAATATTTTATTATTAATAAATTAAAGTTCTAAAAAAAAAGGTTTTGAAATTTTTTATAGGATCGTTGTTTTTTTTAAGATAGGAATATATTTTAGGTAAGTATCCGCAATAAATCTTCACTATCTTATCTGCATTTGAAAGAACTTGAATTATTTTTGGTTTCTCCATAATTTATTATACGTAAAGAGTTCCAATAAGTTCATTTCATTTTATAATTAAATAATTTATTTGTTACAGCTTTTCCAGATTGATTAAAAAAAATAGTAATAAAATTTTTTTTATGAATGATCGTATTGCATTTATTACAATTATTGTAGTTGATATCTGGTATTTTATCCGTCGTAGCATGCATATTTATTTTCTTGCCGACCGGTTTCGGATTTTCATCCATCGTCATAGCAAATTCACCAAGTTCATGTAGAGAGTTCACTTCAACGAAATGTTTCTGTAGACTCACACTTATTGGTTGTATATATGTGGGAAGGTTATAAGGTTATGTTACGATGTGTGGGTGTAAAGTGCTACTTCCGGATATTTCCGGTGAAAACTCGATATCGAAAATTTGACACGATTACTTTCTCTTACTCCTAGAAGTATCTTACTAAGAGTAAGAGAAAGTAAAAAAAAAATAAAGTCGCACTTCCGGTTGATGGATATTGCCCGAATTCTTCGTGTCTGATGCGGTAATGGTGCCGCCAAAATGGAATACTAAGTTTGAGCTTTTTGCGACTTTTCGTTTTCTAGATATTCTGTTACTTCCTTTAAGAAAAAGGAGTATTGCCCAGGGGTCTTCCTTGATGTGAAGCAAGCCTTCGATCGATTATGGCACCCGTGATTGCTCTGGAAACTCAAGGACATCCTACCATTCACCAGAATTCTAAATTCATTCTTGTCTGACCGCTATTTTCGAGTACAGATCGGTTCATCATATTCTCCTATTCATAAAGCCGAAGCAGGCGTACGGCAAGACAGTATTCTAGGCCCTATCCTCGACGCAATATATACAGCAGATATATACCAACCCATCCAGAAACAATATTCTAACCTACGCAGATGACACAGCTAACCCTATCTCCTCATCAAGATCCAATAACCGCACACAGACGGCTACAAACCCATCTTATTTCGCTAGAGGAATGGTTCAAAAGAATGGAATATAAAACTAAACGAAACCAAATCCGAAAACATCACTTTCACACTCCGCCATCGTGTGAAATTATACAATTATATCATCCAAACAAAATTAATTAGAAATAAATAGATGGGTTGTTAAGTTTTTAAGGAAATTAGTAAACCGGAAGGAAGTGTGCTTTTACTGAACAAATTTGTCGAATTATAATTTTGAGTACGGGAGTAAGATAAAGTTGTGTGAGTGTTACACACCAGATTTTTTTTTTGTTTTGTTTTGTTTTATAACATTTGAAGAAACATTATTATTTAATGTGGATGCCCAGTACAATGCTAACCGCCTACGCATTTACAAATCGTAATACATAAACTGTATGGAAGAGCTATTATAAAGGTCACTATTACATCTAAAGAAATTATATAAACAGTATATGTCAGAGGACAACCTTTGACTGTCTTCCTTCCCCCACTTTTCCATAGATGGAGTTCGTACTGTTAAATAATTGACTAGTATAAATTTTTGTCTTATACGTATGTAATAAATATGTACCTATGTTTTCTCCATCGTCACATTGTTGAATTTTGTTTGGTATTAAAAAAAAATAAATAAATAAATAAATAACGATAACGGATATAGATGGCAATAAGGCGATGAGCAGCAAGCCGGAAAAAGGTTATTTTTATGGGTAAAGTGAAGTGAAGTCCGGTCTGAGCAGCCAACTGTAAACATGAAGCATTAAGGCTGTCTTTTCTCTGTTTTTTTTCTTTTTCATCTCCAAGCGGATTCTCATCTCCCATTACAACTGGTTATAGCCTACCTTCACCCATAGTTCAGTTTAGCACGTCTATAAAGATTTATTCTTCTAATTAAAACATTCATGATATAAAATTAAATTTTAAATAAAGAAAATATCTGGTGTATATCACTTACACGACCTTTTCTTACTGCAATTAATCGTAATTTTATTTACAATTTTTTTGTTTTTTTTTAACGTTTAATTGGGCTTAACATAACAAAAACGTGGAAGGCCTTCACATACGTATCATGAATGGGAATTGTGGGGCCCTCTGTGTTAAACAATAAAGCGTCTCATTTTTCCAAAACCCTTCTAAATATTTTTTTTTTTTTTTTTTATCTGGGTAGTTATCAAGATTTAAAAGAAATCGTTTATAGTATTTTCCGCTCTAAAAACACTGAACCAATTAAATATATTTAATAAATACTAAATTTGACGATAATCTATAAACTGGAAGGGAAAAATCGATCTATAATTTTAAAGAATTTTCACGAAGATGCTGTAATAAATAGCTGAAAATCTGGTATATTTATTTTAGTTTTGACTATTTTTTCCAGGCGGGCTTAACGTCCAACTACCAAATTAGGTGTCGCGGACGGGGGCGGAAGCACCTACTTTACTGTTAATATTTTTCTTATCAATATAAAATTTAGTTATACGCGTGACTCGAACTGGAGTCCTCCCACTTACAAGTCCATGCTCATAACCACTACACCAACTAATCTTTTAAAATTAACGTCACCAATTCCGTAAAACTATCAAAATTCTTTCTACCTTTGCAATAAGCATTCCAAGTTTAAAGAAAATCCGTGTTAATTGTTTTCGAGAAAATTCCAAAAAAAAAACCTGAAAAACATATTCTGTAAAATCGAATATTCTGTTTCCGGTTAATCGATTTTCATCAAATTTGAAACTCTTGTCAATGCTTTAAGTGCGAACCATATATTGTACTGAAGTGGTCGTACTTTACGACTACTGAAACCAAGCAGGTAGGAGAATGGAAAGCGCACCATATATACAATACTATATATATAGTATAAATCGGTTATAACGACTACAAGGGAGGGACTGTCAAATTTTGTTCGTTATGAGCGGTATTCACTATAACCAATATATCGTTTATAGCGAACAGTTCGTTATATCTGAACATCACATCCAATGCAAACATATGTTTGTATGTACATAGTGAAGTTTTTCATTATGCGCAAGTAATTTAAAAATGATTTTTTTAAGGTTTCTGTGGAAATTCAAAATTCTAATCTGTTAAAGGCATTTATTTACTTACATACATATGTAATCAATCCATTATCTTTTTTTGGTATTTGGCCTGTGTCAATGACTCTGCCATGCCGCGATAACTATGGCCACTAAATAAGGTCAGAAAACTACAAAGGTCGCACAAGGCCGCACACTAAGACAGATATCTTGGTGTGAGTGTGAACAACAGTATATAAAAACCCTGATATACGACGAGAGGATTATTATATCATCTACGGCCAAACATATCTCAGTTTGCTGCTATTTTCTCTAAAACGGCTGTGTAGTGGTCTTAGTGAACCACTGAACCCCCACCACTCATCCACTCTAGCGGAGAGAAACAGCCCCTCTCGCACAGAGAGGAGAGGCTCGGCGAGTGTATATATATATATACGAGAGAGACAGTCAGAGAGTCATTCTGTTCAATTCAGTCTTACACGTCAGACATCATTCTGTTAATTCACACTCCGTACATATCGTTTAGCCACGTCAGTCTGTCAGTTCAGTTCCGTTCTAAATTCTAAAGTGTAAAGTCTTTGGTATACAGACATATACATATATATATCAATTATATATCTTAAACCAAATCTTAAGGTGTTTATCTTTCATCAACAACCAACATC
>JAAEAF010009393.1:0-38037 GCA_011037195.1 Triatoma infestans
AAAAAAAAAAAAAAAAAAAAAAAAAAAAAAAAAAAAAAAGAATTATTATTATTATTATCAGAACGGGTGCCCGAAAGGCGCGGGACCTAAGCCTATGTGCCTCTTATCCCTCCGATACCCCCCGTAACCCCTTAATTAATCTCCGCCTGTAACTTGCCGGTTAATCTACAATATCTCAAGATATCTCCGAACTCCAACTCGCCCAGGCAATCCTGCGAGAGTGGTGTCCTCCCAAATATACGAAACCTAGTTCCAGCGAAACGGGGACACTGACATAAGTAGTGATACACCGTTTCCCTAACTCCGTCATCACAATTCTGACAAATGGGACTCCGCGTCCTCCCTATGTTAAACAAGTGACTGTGCACCCAAGTGTGTCCAGTCTCTATTCCTACCAAGGTCCTCAAACCCGTCCTACTAAGAGACAGGAGATAGTCCGAGATTCCCTGCTTGCTTGCCTTTATAAATCTTTTAGCTTGGAGGCACCCTGCGTGTCCCCCCAGCGATTCTCCAAAGCTCTCATCTCCCAAAGTCTAATCTGTTTGTCGCGAAATGTCTTTGTAACGGGCAGGGCTGGATCAGGACCATAAAATGGTAATGACGATCCACCCTGGCCAGCCGATCTGCCCTCTCATTGCCCTCTATTCCCGCATGGCCGGATATCCAATAGAGATGCACCTTACCCCTCCGAGCCAAAGCGTTAAGCCTTCTCCTACATTCTCCCACTAATTTCGAACTCCACCACGGCTTACTCAAAGCCCTTAGTGCGGCTTGACTATCAGAGAAGATCCGCACTTCCTTAAACTCTCCTAGCCACTCCCCCACAAGGTGGCAACATTCAATGATGCCCACCACCTCAGACTGGAAAACAGTGGCCAAACCACCTAAGGCCACCGAACTCCCTCTATCCAACTCCTGAAACCATGCTCCCGCCCCCGACAGGCCAGTGCCCTCCTGCCTAGAGCCATCTGAATAGCAGCGAATAATACCGCTGCCCGACTCCGTTGGCCTCGTGAGGTTATCATCCCCTATACTGCCAATCGTAATCTCATAATATCTCTCAAATCCCCATTTCTTGCCCATCTCATCAAGTTTGGATAGCAGAAATCAAGTTTGGATTAGAATTAAATATGCTGTTGAAATTCCGAGTTTGAAAAAAAAAAATTCAGGATAACCGGAAGTCCGTTTGTATTAAGTATATTTTCCAATTTTGTGGTATTTATTCGAAAACAGCTCCAAATATAGTAGTTTGGCGTACTATACAATAAAAAGAGCTATAACTTTTATTTGTAGGATTTCTCTTGATAATGTCATTTAAGGGTGCTTTTGGGGAAAGGGTGGGGTTATGTTTTTCTATGAAGTGCTATAGTAGTTGATTATACAATTGTACCATCCAAACAAAATTAATTATAATTAAATAGATGGCCAAAATTTGGAGTTTCAAGAAAATTAGTAAACCGGAAGTGCGCTTTTACTGAACAGTTTTTTCAGTTTTCGACGAATTTCATTAAATTTGTACATTAACTATAAAATTTGTCAATTACAATTTTGAAAACTTTTTTCGTCCAGATTTAATATAAATTTCATTGATAAAATTATAATTTTTTCCAACCCCAAATAATACTAAAAATAGCCATACCCACTTTCCGGCGATGAAATTTTAATTAATTTCCTGTTTTTTTTTATTGTATCAATTCCAAAAATTTTACCACTAAAACTTCGTATGAATAAAAAAATATTTTCCTAATTAAATGTTATAATTAACAAGATAAACATTGATTATTAATTTTTTTTTTTTTTAATTTGTATCATTTATTTCAATTGTGTTGAAAAGTTTATTAATCAAATAAATTGTTTAAGAGAGCTTTCTAAGGTTTGTAGATAAGTGGGATGGTTTTAATGGTACACGGTTGATTTTTACCTAAATCGAACTTTCCCCCCACCATTCTCTGTCTGCCACTACATTGCCCACTCTACTACCTGAAAATCACTAGAGATTTTCCATCTTAGATCGTAACTTGGCCAGCGCAAATACTTTTAAGTACTAAAGAAAGTTTTTGGCAGATTTAACGGTTTACTTTTTGTTCCTTAAGGTATTTGAAGGTGATTTTAACCACTTCTTCTCACCCAGTTAAAGATATCACTTCTCCTCTTTTCCCCTCCTTCCACCCACTTTCCACCAACAATTTAAACTGTTCACCAAATTTATATGTTGACTTTAGTTTTAAATTAATTACTTCTTTTGTTTATATTTTATTTAAGTATAATTGTGTTTTTTTGTGTAATTTAACGGTAATTTTTTTTTTTTTTCATTCATTTTTTTTCTAAATTAAATTAATATTTCGATTTTCTTTTAAATATCATTTTAATGTTCACCAACAATATACATTTTAAGGTCCTCTGTGTCAGAAAAAGTAACATTTAGCAACTTTGTGTCTGTGGTATTACTTGAAAAATGGAAAATTGCAAAAAGTTCACACGGTTTTGCCAAGTCTCTCAGGGTTCTTTCTTTTCTCCCAATTTCCCTGTGAAAGCTGGAGTACTTCAAGGTAGTATCCTAGGTCCAATTTTATACACAATATAAACTGCTGACCTTCCCCTAAATCCTAATAAAGTAACATCAACCTTCGCTGATGATACTGTTATTCTTTCCTCCGATACCGAACCTACTATTGCCTCCAGTCCATCTTCAAGATCATCTTTCCTTGAAGATTTCCTTAAAGAAGAGTGGTGCAAAAAATGGATGGTAAAAAAGTTAACGAAAAGGAACGTATTCACATCACGTTTACACTTCGTTCTGGTGTTAAATTAAATAACAACTTCCTACCTACTGCTGATAGAGTCCACCATCTTATGTTATATATGGACAAAAGGCTAACTGGAACCCCCATACCAGACTGAAAAGGATTGAAACTAATAGACGATTTTTATCCTTTCAAGTACTCTTAGACAAACGATCTAAACTTGCTTTAAAAAAGAAGCTTACACTATGCAAAACTTTACTGCGACCAATATGGACTTACGGATTAGAGGTATGGGGCTCTACCAAGCATTCTAATGTTTACCATATCCAATCCTTACAGTCCAATATCCTACGAGAAATTACCAATGCTCATAATTAAGTCTCCACTAAAACCTTACATAATGACCTATCCATTCCATTTGTGTCCGATCTAATAAAATCCCGGTATCAAAGATTCCATATTTTCCTGATCCATCATCATAATCCTTCGGTTCAACAACTTGCTGGTCAAATCTTAACCCGATGATAATCCATCCGAACGTCTGAAGCGTCAGTAGCCCCGTGACCTTTTAAATTAACTTCAACGCCATGAAATAATACACTGCGTATTTTCTTCTCATGCAAATCATGCCATGTAAACATTCACTAAATTTGCTTATTGTTATCTATTGTACAGCCGCAAATATATTATGGAAGGAGAAAAAAAGAAGTTCACACGTGACATTTCTTCTACGTGTTACCGGGGATGGTGGGGGTAAACATGCTCTTGTGAGGGATTAGGAGAAGGCGAAACTTGTTCCTCGAGGGCAAACCAACCAACTCCCGGTCACCAGAACGAAACATTAGGAAAAATCTACCATCTTACCTGCTAACTATGACCACCACGAGGCCATTCCTCAGCTCGTGAGCGCAGAGCAAGCTCTGTCGGGCTAACTCACAATCCATTTTGGTACCATTATGTAGAGAGAAGAAGTCTCCTACTTAAAGGCCTAGAATGGTCACAGGCAAGCCTGTCCATAGCTCTACGGTTTTGCAACACCCTCTTGACAAAGCCGGGACTTTGCCTTGCCATTCAGATGAAGCGGGTATTCCGTACCCGAGGAGGGGTAGACAATAAAGTTTTGGTCAAAATCTGTCAACCGTAAATACTCTTTACTAAAAGGATTTATTTTTTACTTTTTTTATGCGTAAGTTAGACGCAAACGATTTCCTTTAAACTTGGAGTCCCAACTATACATCTAATGAAGCTACAGCTTTTATTTCTAATATCTTTCTAGGATAATTCATTTTAAGTTTTTTTTTTTTTTTTTTTTTTTTTTTTTTTGTGAAAAGGGATGTAGGCTTCTGTAAATATGCATTTCCATACATTATAGATAGATCATTTCATTAATAGAATTAAATTTAGTGACAAAAGTTTCCGTGTTTGAATACAAAATCATTATATTAAACAAATTTGTATTTGAATTGCAATTGTATTGAAAACAAACATTGTATTAAATTAATACAATTGCGACTTGTGCCAAGCTGTTCTGTAAAGAAGGCATTCCTTAGGAACAGTGCTGCATTCTGCTTTCAGAGCCAGAACACTTGCTTCAGGAATCGTTCTCTAAAAATCAGTGGCAGTTTCACAATATATTAATAAGTTTATAATATCAAATAACTTCTGGTTATTATTTTGAAAGAATAGCAGTGGTGACTACTTTCTTATTACTAATACTTCTCTCTTAAACATATATACTTACAAGCCCTTTTACTGAACCGCTTGTGCTACTACAAACATACAACAACGTCACCAAACACATTTCAATTGCATTTGATCATAATAACCTAAATCTGAAGTACGTACTAATTGTGAGGATACAAAGTGGATAATTTCTTCATCCAAACACATTTTAATTGATTTTTTTTTTTATGTAAAGAGGTCCATATTTTGCCAGGCTGATCTTGGCTGGCTTACTACCTAATAACGTTGTTTATTATAACATTATTTCTTCAATAGATCAAAATTGATGATTCTCTTTAGGAAATTATTTTCGACTTGACTGTAGTTTTAAAGGTTTCAGGAATGGCTCAGTGTCTTGCGCAGATATTGATGAAGCGAGGCCATGTCGTGATCGACCACTTCCGCGCTCCTGATTGCCCAACATTCTTCCGCACTTTTTTTTAGTCACGTTTGGAACTAATCTGTTTTTTTCTTTTTTTATGATATCGTGCCGGTATTGGTTTACTTAATTGTGAGCGAACGTTTTAACAATCACTTTGCTTGCTATCTCTCACCAGCTTCAGATACGTTCGGGCGTTCCTAACCTAGTTCCATGACCAGGTTCTCGAATAATCAAATATTAGTATACACCATATGCTATGAAAGCAAGCAGTCTTGTGGTGAGCTATTGTAATATTCGATTGTAACACTGATAGCAGCGCATTGTTAAAAGTACAATTTAATGAATGATACATTTTGGAGGCTGTGCTCATATTCAGCAGCATATGAACACGTTGAACCGTGAAGGCCGTCACCATATGGGCGAGAAATATTAGAAATATAATTTCGTTCAATTTTAAGTATAGTATTTCTTTGCTACAAAGTGCGAAATATGCACATTAATGCTAGGAAACTTTGATATAGTTGAAAAAAATCTGTTTTCATTTGGAAATATTCCATGTCGCCCATCGGTGTCCCCAATAGTCTTATCTGCATCTTCCAATAAGCGAGGTCACGTCGTGCTCGACCACTTCCGCGCTTCTGATTCCACAACATTCTTCCACACTTTTTTTTTAGTCACAAGAAGTTGGATTCGAGCACTGTAAATTTCTTGCGCTGTAAATTTTTACAACAATTGCTATTTCATAACTTTTTTTGTTTTTAATTTAACAATATATTTTTTCAACGACTTTTATTCTTTTGAGGGCCGAGGTAGCAGACTGTTCCTACTGAGCCGGTGTCTGCATGACTCATACAAGACACACCAGTGTGTCGCCCATGACTCGGATAATAACCACTGATTTTTTCCGTTCAACGCGATGGTGGATAATTTCGACAAACAAATTTAGAGAGACGGAAAAATATCATTTTAAATTAAAGAGGCTTTAATTGAAGAAATCAAACATACAGCAGGAAAAAGTGGAAACACGACAATCATTGAGTCTGACAATATTTTAACGTCGAACTTTCTTTTAAATTTATGTTCGACTGACTTCTACTTCTTAGTTGGTTTTTTACTCGGGAGTCGACAGTTGCCGATGGCTATACTTTCTTTAAGCCTAATCAAATATGTATTGTGATTTAATTCTGCAAGACTTGTATAGTAAGCGCACTTTTGGGGTTCATTTCGACTTCAGGGGACGTGTGGAAACTTGTTTTAGATACACATACTTTATATTTTGATGTTGCTGCTCTCCATTTCTTGGTATTTTTCGATCCAACTGTTCCCAGGTGACTGCAGTATGATATATTCTACCTTGATTGGTACCTTCAGTTGTACTTGCAGATATATGAGACAAGCCCTTTTTTAAAGGGTGCGTCCTACTTATAAATAACAGGTGGTTATTGTTATGGTTGCAAAATATTCAGGTTAAAAGAATTTAAACAACGAGGAAGTTGTTGTTGATTATCAACAAGTGACAACAAAATTAATGGCATTTCTCTAGTACATATTACGCATTATGAAATTAGGCGTAAAAAAAACAATTTATCTTTTTAATAAGATCCTGTCACAAAGAAACGTATGAATGAAGCGGCTGGTACAAAGGCGATGTAGAAAATCATTGTGGCTCTCTCGAATGTTTATTTTTTTATATTATATACGAGTACAGTCATGTGTAAAATCATAAGAATATGCAGTTCTACTGAGCGTATTTGGGGATCAGCTAGTGTCTATGCGTACGTTAAATACCTTGTAGTTTAACATATCAGCGATAATCAGACATATTGTGTGAATGTGAAAGGTAATCATTGCAAGTGATATCTTTCTTTGATAGACTGTGATACCTTTAACCTTGCTAAAAGATCCTGAAAGAAGTGGCTATTCTGGTATGGGTTGCATTTTATCATCTCTAAGGTGGCTGTACTAGGCTTAAGACATGAGACAACAGCAAATGAGGACAATTGCAATGTTGTTATGCAGGTATTGATCTGTGAACCCATCAGTGGTTCTCGCGGTGTTTGTTATCGCAACCAGATCGGCTACAAACTCCAGCTTCCCAAATGAGTTTATAATGCAGTGTGTGTGGAATGTTTGGACTCTCATAGTATCAGATCAGCGACCATAGCACAAGTAGAAAGTGCCTTACCACGTGGTTAAACTTGAGCAAGTTCTATTTTTTTTATCTCGTTGTTTAAATCAAATCATTTCTTAATTCTTGTAAAATTAATAACAACGTAAAATTTGTATATATCTAATTAGAAACGCTAGGCTTATAGAAAACAAAAACAATTCATGCTATTATCATAGTTAATTAACATATAGAAAGGAATATATCTAAATTTTAAATATTCTGTATATATGTATATAGTTGAATTTAAAATTCAAAATATTATTATAATAATTTTATTGTAGGATCTAATATAAAATAAAGTAATCTAATATAATAATAATGATGAGTTAATGTATTACTTTAATAAAGGACGGTGTATCTTAATGACCAAACTCATAAAATAAGTGAGCACTAAAAGTTTTATCCTAGAGACTCATTTTGTTTGATGGCGTTTACACTAACAGAGATGATAAGTACTAGAATTTAATATACTATTTTACTGTTAATAAGCACTGTACTAAATAAATACACATACAAGAAGGACATGCTCTATTAATATATATATATCAAGTTACTTGTACTATATTAATGGTTTTAATATTTCCATGTATAGATCAATATTTGCATAGTCACTATTTCTTTCAAAAAAATACTCATACTTTCATAATATATATATTTATTTATTTATTTATTTTATTATTTTATCAACAAACGGCATAAGCCTTATGGTTGAAGTCATTACAAGTGATACATAAATATAATAATAGTAAAGTAATACATGCACATTTAACGCTAAAACTTCAATTAATGAAAATATATTTCTTGAAAAGTCCAGACGCCTTTGGAAATCCACATCACTAGGAATATACTCATTCCATGACCTGCATATTCTACAAATGATGTCAGCGTTGAACAGCGCATTAGCCTTAACGGCAGGGACCACGAAATGCGAAGTACTGCGCAAGCAGCGAGGTGGTACATGAAAAGGAATGGCAGCAAGTAGCGCCATGCGATCAATTTCACCATTCAAGAGCTTCTTTAAGAATAAAAGACCAGCATTACGTCTTCTAGACTCTAGAGAGCAGAAATGAGTAGCACCGCAGGATGACCTTTTGTTAAAAGTCCTGATAAAACATGTTTGTATAGCTTCAAGTCTAGCTATATCCTAATATGCTAGACACCAAATCAACGACGCATACTCAAGAAGGCTTGTAACATATGCATTATACACAATTAGCACCGCTTTGGGATCTCTAAGATCACGAGTGTGCCTTATTACAAAACCCAGCGCTCTCGATGCTTTCCTACATACATATTCAAACTGATTCGTGAAAGAGAAGTCATGACTCAGAGTAACTCCTAAATCCTTCACGTTACGAGTCCTCTCCAATGGTTTGCCATCAATAAGGTACTGATACGATATAAAACTCTTTTTACGATAAAAAGAAATGACTTGGCATTTTTTAACATTAAGCTCCATGCCATTAGAGCAGCACCAGTCAGAAACAATACGGAGGGTATCTTGAATTATAATGCAGTCCGACTGAGAAACAACTTTATGGAAAAACTTCAAGTCATCCGCAAATGCAAGTACCTCAACGTCCGAAATCCTTAGTAGTAGGTTGTTAATAAAAATTAGGAAGAGCCACGGTCCAAAGTGTGATCCTTGAGGTACACCAGATACAGCATCGAACCAACGTGATACCTCCGGCATTAAAATAATTCATCACGAGATGAATATTATTAGCTCATATCCATCCACCGGCCAGCTGAACTTCGGTGATACCGAGATGAATTAGAATTAAAATCAAGCTCGAAGCACCCACTGATTTCTCCTTGAACCTCCTCATCGAAACGAAATATTACAACGTTTTTTCGATCGATAGTGCACAGCGATCTAAAAGATTTATTGTGCCGCTCCCCCGGAGTCTTCTCATTGCACTACCGGCTTCAAAGAAGTATTCTCAAGCTACAGACAACATTGCCCATCACCGGGCAGCACTGCTGGATTCAAATCCAGGATCTCTATCTTGAGAAATCAGCGCGCTACCACTGAGCTAATCCCCCCTCTATTAATGTTGTTTACAGACATGTAAATGGAGCGTATACTTCCATTTCAGATGTTTAAATGGAGTTCTTAGAAATTGTCAAAGATGAAATATGATGAATTATTGATTTGGAATTAAAGCAAAGAGGAGAATGATATATCTTCCATTGCAAACTGTAAATATTAATTCGTTATTTGCATTGTCATTATTGACGAAGCATCTAGGGTTTGTTATAATGTATTGTTTGAATAGTGTATTTATGACAGAAGTGATTTAGAGGTGTTAGATATTACTGTGCTTAGCTGAGCGAGATCTCTTTAGACCGAAGTCTATGATACAAATAATGTTTTAAATCCGTCTTTTGTTGTTTATTATGAGTTCTATTCTTCTGATGCTAGCTGGATGAATTTTATTTGAATACTTGTTGTTTAGTTCTTCTACGAGTAGGGCTGGCTTTAAGTTACTTGTTACTTGAGAGATATTTTCTCTAGAGCTACTCTTTCTATGACTGTCTGAGAACAACAAAAGTCTGTAAGGCTAAACAAACGATAGACTACAATCAATGGTGATCGCAGTCAAGTTAGAGTGAAAGTGGAAATATACTTAAGCTGAGTTTGACTTAATAGAGCTGTTATTAAGGGCTCACAAATTGCTGCCTTCTCAGAAAATGAAACAGTAAATTTGACATTTAAATTGATGTAAATATAGGACATTATAATTATAAAAATAATTAGAAATTTGTAAAATATAGCCAAAATTATGGAATTGTATTAAGGGACAATACAGACAGAGAGAAGAAAAAATGAAGCTATGAAAATCATTGCTGACGTTTTAAAAATTAGCGCAAATAGAGTTAAGAAGAAAATGGCACAATCTCCGATGTCAGATGAATGCAGAAATAAGGATGAAAGAAATAAAGACTTTTTAAATCCAGTTCATAATACTCATTTTATTTTACTGTTATTTGGCTGTTAATTTTTAATCATCAAAATTATAGTCGCAAAAGCAACTTACCTTTTTTGCGTATACTAACCATAAATACATAACGTAATCTAGAGTTAGTTACCTAATTTTCACTCCTTAACGACTTGTAGCTGGTTTTAATCCAGATAGAGTGAACATTTGTCGCGAATTGCAACCACTGTTAAACAGATCTCGCTAGATCATGTAAAATTCCAGATAGATTTTTCTCTGCAGGTGCAAATATCACTAATAAGCGCCGGACCCTTAGAAAATTAGTGTTACTTAATATTATTTTATTTAATGGGATGCATAATTAGCTGGTACTTACGTACGTCCTCTCGACTTTAGCCATAATTACTTGACAACTTTACTCCATTACGTTGACAATTACAGATCTTATATACTTTTCCTCTAAATATAAGCTTTTTCTTAAGATCTGAAATCTCTATTAATCATATCCCATGATCCTGTGGCATTAATTACATACCTAATCAGTGAATCAGGATATAGTCAGGTTTGAAGCAGATAATTATTATTGGTGTCCAAGATATCATGGAAGTGCAGTCTTATTTAAGAACTTTTGGAAGGCAGATTATTTTTATATCCAGATTTACATTTTTTTTACAGTTTTGGATATGATGATCTGTTAGGTTTCCGCGGCCATTTTTGCGGTCAACCTGGAAACTCAGGTGTTTTTCAGTTTTGGATAATTTCATTATTTATTTGACTAACAACTCTTGAAAAGAGAGTTTATGTTGTTACACTTAATCTGTAATGGTAACCGGATGTGGATGGAATTAAGAACACACGAACTGGTACTATTACTCACAATTTACATTTTGACGATTTAATGAGTAATGAGGAGAAAAAACTTCTAAGAGTAGAGTGACCGAGCAAAGAATGAAGATTGTTGGTAGCGTGATAATGTAAAGTAGAAGAGTTAGCTGTCGCTAAAAGAGTGATATATCCAGTTAAAACTTTTCTTTGTTCTGTGGTTAGCTTTTAAATTTTCTAGATTGAAATTGATATAGCGATTACCTTGACTTGTTTTTTCAATTTCTCATACATTTTCTAGTTGAGAGATTGGCTATCGACGTTGAAGTCCATAGCAGCGGACGTGCAAAGGGTGTAATGCGTACGCTTGGAGACTCAATGGTGGCTCCTTGATGCGTTTGCTATAGGAACTATTGTGTCCAGATTTTATGTGGCGAATTTTCTGGGTTGCAATATTATTCCTATTAGTTTCGGGTTGTATAGAAGAGAGAGATAGAGAAAGAATTGCAACACGTAAATGTAATATTAAATTTTGATTCCCTACAATCATTTTTTTTTCTGTGTATGATTTAAGACAAGAAACTAGTAACTATTACTTTTCTTTCTTATCTTTCTGCCAAGTAACTAATGTGTATGCTTAAAAATTCTTTCTCCATATCTTCCCGACTATCTCTATATATTAAAGCCTTGACAAAGACAGTTAACTCTGTCGAAACGTTGGCATAATTATTGAATCTTTCTTTCTTGACCAATCTTCGCCAAATTTCTTCATAACATAATTCATCAACGGTAAACAAATACTTTTATATTTTCCACAATGACGACTCCATAATTCACTACTCGCACCCATCTGGATGTACGGACTAGAAATCTACGAAACCACAAAACGTACCAACGTCAACAGAATACAAACCCTGCAATTCAAAATCCTCCATAGTCCATGCTCTTTTTTTTACGTTTCCAACCATACAATCCACACAGATCTGAAAATTTCTTTTGTCTACGATTGAGCAAAGTCCCATTACAAAAAATTCCCAATAAAAGGCAATCCTGCAAGGCTATTGAGACGTCGTTGGCCCCGCGACCTTTTAGATAACTAATGATAGTTGTCGTTGGATAACTACCATTCATTCAATCACGTCATTGTTTATATCTCCTCCTAGCTTATTTGCTTGTTACATCTTTGTTTATGTAGTAGTAAATATTCGATAAAAAAAAAAGAAGAAAAAAAATGATTCTCCACAATAACATACTTTACTTTTAAGGAAATGTTTTTTGTTCTTTTGTCACTTGTGAGTTATTGCACTTAGCTCATATATTGCCACATTATATATGTACAGATTGTTAAAAGCAATAAATTTTCATTTTACAAAGTTGAAAATGTGAAACATTATTCCATTAAATCATATAGACGACTGCTAGAATAAAGTAGAACTTATAATGTCTAGTTCTGAAAATACTTTTTTTTACTCATTAGAGATTAAAAGTAAACACAGTGTTGCCATTTGTAAATTCTGCAATTTGTATATTTTAAGGTTTGAGGAATATGTTAAATAATTTTCAAATTAATTATTTCTTTAAATTAAATTTTGTTTTAACAATTTTTAAAATAAATTCGGGCATTAATGGCAAGATAGTCAATGCCCATGAAATAAATAAATTAATAAATGAAACCTAATTAATTAGAAAGCATTATGTAATATTTGTTTTAACTCTAACCATGTAGAAACAATCTGAATGTACTTTCCGTTTTTCATTAGAAAACATTCTTCAATTATTTATCTAAATACCTAGATACTTGTTTTTCTTACTTTTAAAAATAAGTTTACTTTATTGTAATATTAGTAGAAAATATACAAAATAATATTTAATCCAGAATAAAGTGAATTAGCAACTCTCGTTCAGTTTCTACAATCACTTGCGTTTGTATGGGCACTCGAATGCATAAGTATATCATTAAATCTAGCCCCATACAGGTCGCGATGGCGGAGGCCTAATAGCCCACCCCCACAGAATCGACTCGGTTCCAATAAATTACTGTTTCTGATGTACGCCATTTAAAACAACTTATATTGTAATCTGAAATAAACCATTCTGATGTTAATTTCATTCATAAACTTAATAGCTAATTAATTAAATTGCTCTTCATCAAATATTTCAAACAATCAGTTGATTGGAGGAGATCATAATTGGTTAAAAACTAAAATTATGATGCATTCCTAATTATAGACGAATGTTCTACAAATGCAGACTTTTCTGTTTTGTTATGTTCGACATAATGTATATGTGCGCTGTATGACATGTTGTGACTAACATTTTGGTCTGTCCTGTGGATTTTTCTCCACAGCTGAAGAAGCTTATTGCAATATGGACGAAATGTCGATTAATAACACTGACGTGGTCTCAAAAGCTAAGTGTTTTGTATAAGACAGTCCGAGGGAACCTTAAATATTGCAATTTTTTTTTCAGATAATTTGAGATTATTAACCACTCAAATCGTTAGGAATTATATATAGCATGCTCCAATAATCATGAAAAAAGCATACATCCAAAACTGTCCAAACATTTGGTGAATCGGCTTTCGTAAGGGAGATTCCTTCAAACCTTCATTTTGAAAATATTTTTGTACCTTCTCATTTTACCAATTTTTTCTTTTGAGATATAGGAGAATTTAATTAATTCTTGCTACTCTTATAAGTCTCAACTCCTAGCGAGAGTTTTCTAGTAATTTATGGGCATTATATGACTATAACCAACAATTTAATTAACTATTTTGCATTTTCTATTTGAAACTGAAATTTAATTTAATTTTTTTTTTTTTTTTTACCACTTCTGGTCAGCCTATACCAAAGTTGGTCGGACTTTTGGTAAACTTGTATCATTTTTCAAGATAATAAAGTTCCATGTTCTCATATTTTATCAAAATATATTTTACAAAATTTATTTCTCCCCCTTTGTCTGTTTACCCTGTTTGCACAATTAACACGCTACACTGTAATGAATTAATGCAACACCATGTTGTAATTCATTACAATGCATAGCGAGTCCGCCATAACAAAATTGGATTCAGTAGTTTCATTAGCAAAAGTATCAAGGCGCTACCACCGCGCTACCAAGCGCACGTCAACTACGTATTACACCCTCTGTCACTCCCACAACAGGGCCTGGACGGCGGATTTCTCACAGAAGCCACGTCTAGCCGTAAGAGGATTTGTATAACCGATTATTTGAGGGGCCTAGAGTCAGTCACCAAATCAACTTTGAAGAGTAAGGATAATCACCAGTGAAACTTAGTCGCTAAATCAACAACCTTGAAAAGTTCACCAAGCCAGCCATAGTAGCTCACCACTATTAGAACAAGCAAGAGTTCAAACTGGTCACACCACTCTTTAAGCTACTCTCGACAGCAACACTACACTATTCTACATTCTTCACGCTACCAACCAACAATATCATTCATTCTTCGCTCGGTCTCAATATACCGTTATAAACTCTTCACTTGTCTAATAGCGTAAGCTATAAATTGTGAGTTTAGTGCCTGATGTTCTTACAATTCACCATTAAATTCTGCTACCGTTACATTGAATTGTGAAAGATTTAAACAATAGTTTCTTCATATATTTGTTATAAAAATATTAAATATATAAAATGTCTAATTTTGTGGAGGAATGAAATAATAATTAAAATACTGTTTATTCAAATTAAAGTAATATAAATTTGGAGAAATATTGAAGAATATCTTTTCAATCCATCTCTTCATTATTGCTTGGACTATTCTCTAATAAATAATGAAATTTATCAAAATAAGTCTTTTCAGATATGAATCCAAGATTCAGAATAAGGTATTAATCTTCAAAAATTTTTAATCGATGTTCTAATGCTATGTGTTTTGTAAAATAGCTATGGAAGTTAAATGATTTATATATTCGATTGGTATTTAACTAGAGTATACTTGGCTTGTTTTCTGCATATCAAATAGCACTCAGGATGTCTGTATCCCACCCTACTATCAGATTTAATTAAAATCTATGCTGACATTGTGTACACTGCCAAAAGAGAATTACTGCTTGTTGATGTAATTCTATTCTGATCCTTATAAACACAACGTTTACTGGCAGTAGTTGTCCAATTGCGAATGTGAACAGATATCTCATTTAAATGTAAATTATCTTTAAAAAGGTTAATAAGAAAAAAATGTGTTATTTTAAATGTTTGCGGCAGCCTATCCTAAACAACAGTGATGAGCAATTATTGGGAATATTCCTTTAGAAAGGATTTAGATATTTCATTTTCCAAATTTTCCCTGGTTGAAAGCATCACTTTTCTTTAGGAGGTGTATTGGAGTCTCCTCCATCTCATTATAGGTCCTCGCTTTCTGAACCAAGCTTCTTCACTTGCGCTTTGATTCCTAATGTCCCTCAGGAAACCTGCCACCAAGCAAAACCTTGTTTTTACCATAGTGATACTTGCTTTAGATCTTTTCCAGTCATAACTGACCAGATAAATCTTGGCCTGCTTCAGTCTTCTAGGAGGGATTTCTAGAAGATTTCATCCTCATTTCTGATCTCTTCCCGGAAAGATGGGTTGTTTATCCCACATAATGTTTCCACCTTCGTTGGGAGTTACGCGCTTTTATTTGTCAGGATATTGGCAATCTCAGGACAGGGCATGGAACCTCTCATTCCAGAATTTTTTTTCCATTTCAACAATTTCTGCAAAAGAGAAAACAAACAACCCGGGAATTTCTTTTTCAATTCTTAGCCTTCCGTCTTATTTAATGGAAGAAACCGTAACAATAATTTATAGAATATGTGGAACTGCAATGCTGGTTAACATCTAAAATATACATCAGAAATATGCATGCTACGACGGATAAAGGTACGAAGAAGAAATACGGAAAAAAGCAAAGTACGAAGAGGATTTTGTGCCGTTTCAGAAGCAGTGGATATGCAGTTTCTTAGGGTATGAATTCTATCGGTCTGCTTCTGCTAGCTCTCCGTCGATCCGAACCTTGGCTACGCGTGCAAAATCCTGACATCTGTTTTCATTGGATTGCTCTATTGGCGGTGTTCTCAATCTATTTAACACTTACTCCATCCATCTTCAACTAAACCAGTTACATTAGCAATTGATCTCCTGTAATTATCATTTTTCCGAAATTCTGCAGTATTTTTAACTTGAAAGCAATGGAAACATAACTGCAAACATCAATAAATTTGTTTACTGTATGAGATAAATTGCATGTTGTTGTTTACACAATAAGACTAAACGGAATTAAACAAGTAAATACATCGCTATTATTTATAAGAAACTTGGTTTTGAATCGATTTATTGTTCCTTGATAGTTAAAAAACACACACACACACACACACACTCAATCGGGTGCCAAAGTGAATCATTAGTATTTCTTTAGTATATATATATATATATTGTAATGTGTAGATCTTTGGGAAGAAATATAAATTATTTTAGAATTATGTGAAATATATTAGTTAATATCTAGGTAATATTGGTTGTTACTTAGTGTAAGTCCAAGACTGGGTTTTTACGAAGGTTGAATGAAAACAATATGAACAGTTAGGAAGGTAGAATACCTTTAGTACAATAAAAGGGAATTTCCCTTTCTTTCTCCCTTCAATGGTGGAGGGATCATATATATGGAGAGCCTCAAATAGAAGAGGATCAAATTTCTTATGGTTAAGGAAATCATGCTCAGTGGCAATTTATAAAACAGTGTCATAGTGTTATACGAGAGTTAAGGCCCAATCTTCAGCTTAAAAACCCTTAAATATTGTAAGTTGTAAAAATTAAAATAGTTACTGCTTAAGTATTATTTTACTATTTATTTAAAGAATAAGATTTTATTTGTAGTTTAAATTGTTTAATTATATGTATTTCTTTTTTATGGTTATTCTCTAATTATTTTTTATCCCTTAATCAATCCAGATGAACACAGACCTCACGAGATCCCTTTAGAGAAGATTTAAATTAAAAATTATACCAAGGAATGCCTGAAATGCATTCCTATGGACGATTTTGGTCCTTTACAGGAGCTGGTCAAAGTTAAGAGAAATATTAAACTAACTTTAGAAAGATACAAAAATTATTTAATTCAAGTCGATTTAGAAAGAGTCTCAAAGTCATCTTTTAATATATTTTGGAATAATGCAGTATTGTTGAATGAAACCCAGAAATATCTTCACAGCTCTATTCTTTTCAAATTTATCAAGATTTACGCCCAAATAAGACTTTCTGGCCCTTATCTTATCAAACTTACATTTAATAAAATTACCTATAAAATTAATCCAAAAAAACCTTTACCTTTTATGTAATTTAAACGAACGTGAAACTTTAACACATATATTTTATAAAGTGTCCATTATACAAGCTATTTAGAAAACAATTAAATATAATTGTAGAAAATGATGCCAATTCTGAATTTACAAATCTGTTTTATAATACTCCTGTTGAACATACAATATATCTTATCTATAAGTTTCTTGAAAATGTATTGAAATTAAGAACCTTTGCTCTAAATGAGTGATCAGTTATAATTTCATTTTGTTATGTGTAAGTTAATATTTATTTAATTTTATTTAGTTTATTTTAAATTCCCGGCTTTTGGTTTTTGTGTTATGATTAATATATTATATTAGGAAATGTTTGCCATAGTACTAAGTAGCAGA
Source organism: Triatoma infestans (assembly GCA_011037195.1). NCBI lineage: Eukaryota > Metazoa > Arthropoda > Insecta > Hemiptera > Reduviidae > Triatoma > Triatoma infestans. The sequence goes on from JAAEAF010009393.1 coordinate 17,469, forward strand.
ACTCCATTTGTAACAGGTTTTACCTTTGTACAAATTTGAATAAATAAATAAATAAATAATTAAATTATAATTTACTTTTTTGACTTTCTTTTTTCTTCCTCCCCCCCCCCCCCCAATACACATAATTAAATTACTATATATTACTTGTTGAATTTATTTGCTGTTTTATGATTTAACTTATACTGGTTAATTTGAATTAATTTGAACCATTTACACAGCCAATAGTATTTATTTCATTTATTGATATACCAACGTTTCGTGCACTTAAATTCAACAGTTAATACAACATGGCGGAACCAATGGAGCCAAGGAAAGACCTTCAAAGAAGACTCAAGCAATTTAAATTTAACATATTTAAGGAAATGAAAACTGCCATGGTAAACTCCAATCATAATTAATACAGGCATAACTAATCTTTTCCATAAAGTAACCACGTGGTGCTTTCATATACCGAGGCTAACATACAATCGACATCATTTTTAATAAATAATTCAATACTGACAAGACTCTTTGAGTTACATTTTCAGCATAAAATAGAATATAAAAAAATATAAAAATAAATTATTAATCATGGACGAAGCCTTTCGACTAATACAATAATTTACAAGAATGTAAGAGAAATGTACTCCTTGATAATGGCACGTTAAGTGCACGAAACGTTGGTATATCAATAAATGAAATAAATACTATTGGCTGTGTAAATGGTTCAAATTAATTCAAATTAACCAGTATAAATTACTATATATATATATATATATATATATATATTTTGGGAGGGGGATGAAATCTTCCAGCAAAAAAGAATTATCTGGAAATGGTGAGATTAAAATTTAATTAGAAACCATAACTCCGAAATGGTTGAAAACGGGCCAAGTTTATTTCATTGCGATTGAGGTCTACAATCGCCCAGTAATCTGGACACACATCCTGGACCAGTCATCCTGTTTTATTAAAATATCATTTTATTATTTAACAAAAGGAACTAGCAAAAAACTAAAAAAAAAAAAAAAAAGAAAAAATCATTAGAATTATCGTGATGTAGAGTTATATCTCACTAAATCTTAACTTTTTATTATTTTTATTTTTCATTCTGTAGAGTTTGCCCCTCCAGCTTGCTAAGAATGGAAGGAAGTATAAAACAAACTTCCCTGCTGTGAGAAGAACTTAAAGGCAATGAAACGGCACGTATATATAAAAACAACTCCACTCAAAAGGAAAATTTTTCTGGTTTGAAGGCCTCCCGACGTACATGAGTTGTACGTGTCTGGCGTGAGTCCAGAGTTTAGGGAAAAATTGTATTTGTGCCCGTGATTTCATCACAGTGTGTATGTGTTTGTGTCTGCCTATATAAGAGAGCTTTTTTTGTGTTTGTATTATGAAATAGTAAGAAAATATAAAGAAAAACTACCATTTCATAAACACAAAAACTATGTATTCTTCAATAGATTCAAACAAAATAACAATTCTTTTTATTTCTGCATGCGACTGAAAATAATATCATTATACCGTCATTTATTTATTCGTTATTTTCACACGCCTTACACAATAAATACCTAACTATCCTGAACGGGAATTTCAGGATTTATCCGTTTGTTCTGTTAGATAAAGTGAACCAAATCTTATTTTTTGGCCCTAAGGAAGCAAATACAAAAGAGTTCATTAGGGGACACTCAACGAAGCAAATGCCTAAAGACTTCATTCGTGGACAATCGCAGAAACTTAGCCCAGATCTGCTGAACCAGACCCTGTTGCCATAACTTGAAGAGGTCTGTTGACCGCCTGGTCATTCCTGGTTTGGTATGGCTGAAGAAGAAATACCACTCCATGTCCTCTGCGATTACGGGGGGGCCTAGAAGGGCGATGCGGGGGCATTGCAAGAGTGAGTTTGTGCTAACTGGATCTACCGCCCGCGCACACGAGCTATACAGAGGAGCCTCTCAGACAGCTTTGGGACCCCTGCTTATCGGGCACTAGACTTGGAGCGCGATTTTTAGGATTCGTTTTCTGAATTTTTTGGAAACGGCTGCGACGTTTTTTTCTCTAAACCTGGAATGCTAACTGCACAGAAGTAAACCCTATCTCTTTCTTCAGATTTGCAAATCGGTGAAGTTCCCTGGAGTAGTTCTCAACAGTAAATTAAATTGGCCTAAACAAGTTAAGATACAGCATCAAAAGGCAATTATTTCTTTGCAAAGTCAAAGAATTGTAGGTAAGATCTAGGGGATGACTCTCAAAATGATGTTTTAAATTTATTCTATGGTTGTTAATTGCGGCAATAGTGTGGTGGCATTCTGAGAAATGATGCGCTAGACTGTTGCTTAAGAATATTGAACGCTTGTCTTGTCTGGCGGTGACCAGTGCAATACGTACCAAGCCAAATGCTGCTATGGAGACTTTGTTGGGAATCCACCTTTCTTTGTGGAGTTGAAAAACCTTATAATGAAAGCCTATTCTAGAATTAAGCACGCTAGATTTTGGCAGAGAAAGCGATATGGTCATTCTACCATTCAAGGTCCCTATTATATGATGCCCTCTTCTTATAGAATGTTAAATACTTTTGTCTTTGATCATTCTTACAATGTCACATTATCTCCTAGGGAAATTTGGTTATTGTTGGGTCCGTTTGGTGTAATATCTGATTACTTCAGATGTTATGCTATCGTTCAATAATTGATGAGGCAGAAGAAGGTCATTTGCAAAATCTCTTGGTAAATATCTCGAAGTAAATGCATTGTTTTCCAGACTGAGATTGATTCTAGAATGTTCTAGAAGAATATAAGAACTCTCTTTCCCTAAGGATGTATTTCTAGGCTTATGGGAATTTTGGGGAATCAGGAGGTAGATAGTTTCGGCAAATTAGACGCATCTCCCCTTCGTTGGTCCTGAGTCTGCTGTTGGCTTGTTATTGGGCACTTGTCTGTCAAGTTTCTGGCGTTCGCCTCAGCTTAAGACAGGTATGGACAGCTTCACAGAAGTTATTGCTGTGTATACGTTCAGTGGATTGTCCATTGGGTTTTAGGATAGGGCTAATAGTGGAATGTTGCTGTGTCTTAGTGGACGTTTCTCAGTCATCTGATTTGGATACTTTATTGGACATTGTAGTCTAAGATCACGACCCATAGAGCTCATGCTCTAGACCTGTTTTGTAGAGTTTATGAGGCAGTGGAAGAAACACTCATTCATCTTATGACAAAATACTTGGATTATAAGGAAATTAAGTTCAGGGCCTTTGGTCGATACAAAATGGCTAATGAAGTCTTTGTGCTATTTCCACTTGTGATTGTCGATTTGTTCGAACCGTTGGGTATCTCAATGGGTATCAGCCCCGAGTCTGGATGTTTTGTTCTAGACTTGTTGTAATGTTTTTTTTATTATAAACTTCGTTTAAGGAAAATTTACCAATTATATTAAATTGTCTCAGGAGTTTTATGACAAAATTTTTTTGTATTTTCTGTTTAGGATATGTAAAAATTAATCTCAGAACTAAGATTGCATTTTCAGTATTTCTCAAACATCATCAGCAGCCACTGTTTATCCAAATTGTTTATAAAACAATAAGCTGTATTATTTTATTTATAAGTGTTTAGATAGGTTTAAGGGATATATATATATATATATATATAGGGTTGTTGCAAAATGGAGATCAAATAAAAGTTTTGATGTTGTATAATGATTGGGCTGTCGTTAACAACGTTATTATGTTACTAATCCTGTCTGTAGACGGGATGATGATTTCTAGTACTGTTATGCGACAGCATTATGCCTGGAGGGGTTTACTAAAGGGCCAGCTATAAAGGACAGCTTCCCCTCATATTTAATACACATACAGACACACACACACACACACACACACACACACACACACAAACAAGTACGTGAACTAATACAAAGTAAGAGATACAGACAGAGATAGAAATAGTAAGACAAGGATTTTCAAAACAAAAATATCGATCTATGTTTTCATCTCTCTCTCTCTCTCTCTCTTAGTATTTTGCTCTTTTATATAGATATACAGATATATATATATTTCCCACAAACACTGTCAGTGGGAAGATTTCTAACACACGACATACAACACTCCACTGGGATTGTATATAAGTTCTTTTCCCCCTTGCTTATTTTCTGCACACGCTACTTTCATCCACTCTCGTGAGTTCGGTAGTACCTACTTTTACTTGTCATTCGTTTGTCACATTTGCAATAAATGGTTCTTCTAGTAATTACTTTTTCATTATATCTTTAACCCTATCATATTGGCAAGCGGACAGCTTTTGCTGTTTTTCCTACAAAGCTTATATACTTTTGCAGTTCAATCAAGTGTGGTCAATTTTTAATAATTTAAGAGGTTAAATAACTAGGGGTCTTTGTCTGATCTGTGTACTTTATATGAATGAACATTATACTATTTTCCCATTCTATAATCTTTGTTTAATCTATTTTGTTGTTGTTTAAATTTTATTTGTGTCACAGCTTCGATCGCACATACAAAACTACCACCTACGATGTCATATATGATGGTCATTGACCAAAATAATCACCATTAGTGACGGCTGGTCCATATGTGGTCCCCCAAAGAAAAATCTGCGGGAAGGTATTATCTCAGTGGTAACGCGCGTGGAGGATTAGGAATGCGGTCTTTAGGTTTTTTTTCTTCCTAGAAGCCACTTCTGGAAATAGATCTTTCAGGTCGCAGAATCCCCTATAACAATCTAGATAATACATCTCTATATGAACTACAATAATAATAATAATTCTTTATTCAAAATTATGTACAAATGTAATACACATATTTACATAGGAGTGCCCAGTATACACTATTACCTCCAGCAGAATTTGTGAAACATATTAATTTTTTTGTATTAGTTGAAATTTAGGGAAAAGATATAAAAAAAACCCTAGCATTTATATATATAATGTTTAAATTAAGGAGTGTTTAACCCTCCTATGTCTGTACCCACAGCTCAAGCAATAGTCTCCTATCTGTCTGCACAGGTTATTGTGACTTGCATAAAAGAATTTTATGGCGACCTTTCTAATGTGGTAATCAATATAGTCCATTTTTGTGTTCAGGTGGAGATCTGTAATATGGGTATAGCGAGGGGAGGATTGTCACCAACCTTCGGAACTTATTTTGTACTATTTGTAACGAAGCTATGTTGGATCGACAGGTCAAGCTCCAAGAAGGGCAAGCATATAGTAGCATAGGTCTTACTACCACCTTGTAGAGGAGAAGCTTATTCTCTGGCGAAAGTTTAGCATCCCGACATAGCATTGGGAATAACATACGGATAGCTGTTTTGCCCCTGTTGACTCTATCTATATGAACTATTTCTCTTAGCTGATTTGTGAAAACCTCTAGCTCGTCAAGATAAATTCTTGTTTTTCAACTCTTGTCATTGGAGCCGCTCTTCTATGCTAATCAATCGCACATGAGCGTAGGTGCAAAACAACGCATAGAAAAGTGGAGAGTCCGCAAAATGGTTAGAAAGGTAATTGGAGGGAAAGTGTTAAGCCCATATACTTCTTCAAGAGTGTAGCGTTATCGTGACCCAGACAGGGCACTTTAGCCTTGGTAGCCTGGTCAGATATATAAATTTTAATTAAAATATCTTTTTCAAAGTAAACTGAATTCCGCTAATCTATGATACATTTCTACTTGTAAAAGTTTTTATTTACTGAACCTTTTTTTTTACGAATACGAGTAGTATCAGATTATTAGTGTTTAGTTCAGGCAAGACTACGGTAAACAATATAATAAAATTTTTTAGCTTAAAACCACTATCATCTTTTCCGGCCAATTTACTCTAAACTACGATCTAGGTAAACTGTATTGTAACATTTAAAACTTTCTGCACATGAGAGAATCACAAAAATTGAAAAAAAAAAAAACTTCTTCGGTTGATGGACTTTGAACGAAACCTTCGTTTCAGAGTATCAGTGATGGTGGTACCCAAAGAGAATATCAAGTTTTGAGGTTTCTGCGAATTTTCGTTTTTGAGATATTCTGTTATGCACTCAAAACACATACACATATTAACATTTCTATCCGCTAAATCATTTTTTTCAAAATTAGCGGAAAATATGGATTTGCAGGAGGTTCTAGTTAGTTATCTGTAACAGTGTCTTTAAAAGTATGCAGATGGAAATGTGTTTAAAGTCCTCCATATGTGATCGGTGAGCTGAAAGTTGTCTTTAGATCCGCAAAAACATAATTAGTTGCACGCATCCACTACGTCTGGAGGTTTCATTAGAGTCACGCCATTTCAATAAACTGGATGTCTGGAATTTAAGACTAAGAATTAGGATAGGATCCTCATGAATTTGTAGTGCACCAAGCCAAAACAGCCTGTCAATGTGTACAAAAGTTAGATCCAAAATCCATAAGGTGGTCAGTTTTGGGAAAAGAAAAATTGCTTATAATGTCATGAGATGTTTTTGACAAACAAGCATAAGCAGTGTGAACCAGAAGACCATGTAGCCCTAGCCAGAGGTGAGCCAAGTTTGGTTCGGGGCATACAAAAAAAAATCATGCTTTGCGTTTGATTGAACTACGTATGTAGGAATTCTGAACTTGTTCCCCAGAACTTTTGGCACTGAACTGCTGGCTAGAATTTATGAATCTTAAATACATAATTAACTAGAATAATGCTGTTCTGCTACATGATAACCCTACCACCCAGCATTAGCGTTTAACTCAAACTATACTGCAGAATCTGATGCAAGTTAGCGGTTTGCCTTCAACCTGTCTGTAGTCTCGATGTTGTCTCTTCCAGTTTAAGGCTAATTTTCTCAAAAGATGGCACTTTTAAGATTCTGAAGTTGTGCGATTTACGATGTGAGAGACGAGGCCGGACTGGGGGATCCTGGTTTACGGATGGGTCCAAAATGGCCTGCGGTACTGGAGCCGGTATATAGGAGTTAAACCGGAGGTACTCATCGAGAAGGCCCTCGGTGGATACTCCACGGTATTATAGTCTGAAGTCTATGCAATCAAGATCTGTGCTGAGGAGAACTTGCGTATGGACTCTAGGAATAGGGAGATGTCTTCTCGGACAGCCAGGCTGCACTGAAGACACTTGGGGCATTCAGAATCACTTCTTCCCTAGTCAGGGAATGTAGAGACTCCCTGGAGGCGTTGTCCCAGCACAACAAAGTGCGGCTGGTATGGGTACCCGGACACAAGGGGATTAAAGATAATGAACTAGCCGACCAACTGGCCAGGAATGGCACGAATACTCCTTTCTGTGGGCCAGAACCTGTTCTGGGAATAGCCAAAAGTATGGTGAGGGCGTCTCAGAGAGAATGGACTCGGAGAGAACATAATCGTCGCTGGAGGCTAAGTACTGGAGCAAAACACAGCAAAATGGTCATGCCAGAGCTGTGTAGAAGAAGAACCAGAGAGAACCTGGGTTTAAGCAGGTATCAGATTTGTCTGACAACGGGCCTGTTCACAGGGCCCGGCAACTTCAAGAAACATCTGCACAAGGTGGGATTGGTTGATTCGAAGCCCTTGTGTAGTCTGTGTCAGGAGGAGAAGGAGACGGCCTCTCACCTGTTATTTGATTGCGTTGCGATCGGCAGATTGCGGTACGAGATCTTCGGCACGTTGAGACTGGAGGAAATCGTACTCCAAGAAGAACTGGTGGGGAAGGTCCTGGACCTCATGAAGAGGAGGGGTTTCCTCTACTAGGTATTGAAGGGTTGGCACAATAATCTCACGGGTAGGCTGCAGTGCCTGGGTTTGGTGCCCCCCCCCCTGTGTCATTCTATTCTATTCTATTCTACGATGTGAGAGAAGTTTTCCGTGTCAAAACCAAAATGATAGAAAATGAAGGTTCACATTTTAAAGAATAATATTCACATAAGCGTTTTTATACATTTCTTTTTAGATAAAACTGTTTTTAAGCCGAAAAACGTTTTTAACAATCTATTATTTCCAAAGATTTTTACATAAATATCTTATTATACATTTATGGGTGGTGGAATTCGTTCGGGTAGGTTGGATTAATAAAATAAAGAATTATTAGAGATATTTTTCTTGATAACTTCCTTCATTTTATGAGGATCTCTCAATAGTGTAGTATTGGTTTTGACTTCTTTTTTTTTCCACTTTATCTATATATCTTGATTGACTGATTGGTACGCTGTGTGTCTAGCAACCCGATCTATTTGGGCAGCACCCTTTGTATTGCAAATATTTGCATTAAAGTGTTTCTCTCTCTCTTGTTTATTTAATTTTTTTTCCCCAAAAAAGTTGATTTTAAGCAGATTTTGGAGTAACTTTCCTATTAAAATGCCACATAACTAACGTGGCGGTAGTTAAGGATACTAACTTTTTAAAAATCCCAACTTCCATGAACATTGCAGTAACTAATCCCAGCAATTTCAGACAGACAAAAATGTAAACTTTACGCTTATATTCCAATAATAACTGTACATTTATATTCCAAGCAATCAAAATTTCACACTGTACTCAGGGATAATTTTGATTGCAAAATTTCGTATAATACAGTCGTAATAATTAGTCGTAACTTGAAATAATAATTAAAAAAGAAAGAAAAAAAAAAAAATTAAAATTAAATGAAGTTCATTTTTAAAACACACAAGAAATTAACATTCAACCATTAATATGTTAATAGTTACGCTAATGGAATAAATTATAATTTTATATTGTTAATTCAGGACACATACAATCTTAGTACAAATTCTCTTTACCACTAGCATATAAATGTATTTTATTTATTTATTTTTTTAATGAAAAAATATATTTTTCATACTAATATTATAAGTTTTTTTATTATTCTAAAATATTTTTCTAATAGGGTGGTGGAATTCGTTCGGGTAGGTTGGATTAATAATATAAAGAATTATTAGAGATATTTTTCTTGATAACTTCCTTCATTTTATGGTGATCGACCGGTTTCGTGCGTTCGCCTATCATCAATATGTCTTGATAAGACAGTACGATAACACATGCACAAAGCAAATTCAGTTTATACACTGAGTAGCATTGGTCCAACTACATATAACATTTGATATTCAATGCCACACATTCCACAAGAATTACGTAAAGTCTTTTTTAAGGGGAGAGTAATGTGACAAATAAAAGTGTTAGATTTATTTCTGTGCAATTAATGTTTCAAATTTAAAGGAAATCAACCTCACGACCTTGGATACTTCCAAGTAATGGTTGGATCCTCCCCCTCTCCTATCCAGAAGGCCGAAGCAGGAGTTCCTCAAGGAAGCATCCTAGGCTCCATAATATATGTATTAGCTACACGGCTACTATATATATTGTCTACACGGTAGGCATCCCTACTGATCCTAATACCATACTTTCCACCTAAGCAGACGATATTGTTATAATTTCCTCTAATCCCGATCCAGTAATATCCCATAGAAATATGCAGAACCATCTCATTACTTAGGAGAATAGGTTCAAGAAATGGAAGATTAAACTCAATGAGAACAAGTGCCTCAATGTCACCTTCATCTTACGTAGCATTACTTCCCCTCCCAATATACTATAAACAAATTCCTTTGCCAACCTCTGATATCGTCCACTACTTTGGGATGTACACCGATATAACACTCATTTGGAACCCTCACACACTACTGAAAAGACAAGAAATGAACACACGGTACAGACAACTAAAACGACTCTTAGACAACAGATCTAGACTCTCCACTAGAAAACATTACGTCTACTATATATATCACCTATTAAACCCACCTATTAAACCAGTTTGGACCTATGGTCTCGAAATATGGAGTACAATCAAGCGTTCCAACCTCCATCGTATCCAATTCTTACAATCAAAAATCCTGCAAACTATAGTCGACGCTCCTTTTTCTATATCTCCAACCAAACAATCCATAACAATCTCAATATCCCTTTCCTATAAGAAGTAATCAAACTCAGGCATAAAAAAATTCACAGCACCCAATCTTCACATCCTAATCCTCTAGCTCGTCACCTTTCATCCCGTACCCTACCAGATAATAACCCTCCTAGACTGCTTAAACGCCAGTGACCTCGAGACATTCTCTCTAGTGCCAGTTCTAGTGACAGTGAGTGAATTTCCGGGGTAGTTTCTCTACTCGGATTTTATTTTATTCTGTTTTTGGTCTCTGTAATCACATTTACTTATGGCACAATAGTGTTGGTGTAAACTTCTTAAAATATATATATAAAAGCGGAAATCAATGTATAGTCCTTTTCGACAAAATTCTAATAACTGAAAAACCTATTCTGTAAAATCGCGTTTCCTTTTAACCGATCTTATTCAAATTTGGAATTTTACCACCATTGCTTTTATTGTATATTAAAAAATTATTACCGCTACGGTTCCCATATAATCCCCCACCCCCCCAAGAAAAACAAATTTCCCCGATAAAATAATTCAAATAAAAATTATTAATATTTGTACGTAGTTTAAGAAGTTTAAGGAAAGTAAGAAATTTCCCTGCATATCCGGCAGAATTTCCCTTGATAGAAGCTTCGCGGCTGTCTTTGCCATGGCGTTCCAAGGTCTGAAAAAGATATTCGGTCACCAAAATCCGGTCACTTCATAGCAATCGATGCTCCACTTATTGGCACCTATCCCACCCAAACTTTTTTTTTATTACTTTTTCATTGAGCATTTACAACTGCGCGAAATGGTACAATAAGCAAAAAAAATATATGTAGCGATGAACGCCATTAGTCAACCATTGGTCGCGGGGCCAACGGCGCCTCAGCTGTCTTGGAGGATTGGAGGGAAGAGGTTGTTGAGAAGAGGTTAGCTGTTAAAAGGATGTTTTAGGGTGTGATATTAAGTCTTGATGAAATTTATTGTAGCGAGTTTTGGCCAAGTTCAGAAATGAATGTAATATTGAGATCTGTGTGAATAGTATGATTGCTTAAATAAGAGGGAGCGTTTAATAAGCGGCGAAGTATTTTTATATTGTAGTCTGTTGATGTTGGATCTTTTAGCCGTCCATAAGTCCATATTGGTGCAAGTAGAGAAGTATACAATCGTCGTTTATTCTGCAGTATTAGTTTTGAGCGTTTATGAAGTAGTCTAGTTAGAAGTTTGTATCGTTAGTTTAGTTCTGTAATGTTTTGGTGTGATGATGTGTATAGGTAGCTTGTGGCGTGAGCGTCTTAGCGAAAAGGGCTTGTATGTATATTTTAGATAGAAGCATTAAGAATAATTAAGAACAACACCACTGATTTATAAATAATTATATTATCTCTTAGTAAATTTAAGCATATTACAATATCATACTGTATCTTAATAAAATAACGTTTATCTAGAATAAAGGCAAATATCTATCATTGGCACTGAGCAATTCCTGAAGTGTCCTGTTTGAAGGCTGAAGTGCCGACTGTGTACTCTTTGAAAGCTAATGTTAGACTCTCTTCTTTGGAATTGCTCTCTCTCTCGCGGGGGAATTCTCTTATACAAAAGAGTTACCCTAACGGGATTTTGTGCCTTTGTTTAATGATTCGAATTTACAGCACCTGACAATAAAATGCACTCTTTTTGAAGTTAAATTCACAGCACTAAGATAATAATTATAAAATATTAACAAAAATACAATTTTGGATACTGTAAAATATTCCAAACTCTAAACTATTATTTTTCGATTTCGTCCTTCCACTACAGTTCAGAACGTTTAAATCTTATATGGGGGTTCCAAGTTAGTCGTTTGTCTAGGTATAGTCCAAGGTACGGGATATGGTCTGCTGGCGGCATACTCGCAGACTCTACATAGAATATTGTACCTGCAATTTCACGTATGTTTAGCGCGCTTTGACATTCGCAGTAGTTAGTGAAGTTACATAGAAATCTTAAAACAATTAGAAATGTTTTACATTGTATAAGTATTGTATGGTTTTAGTATTTACAATAAGGAGCATGTTAAGAATTAAATCATTATAATAATTACATACCATACTTAGATAAGATTAAAATATTTTAAACAAAAATTTTTATGGATGTAAACATCTGTTTTGACAGCGTTTTTTTCTTTTTTTGTTTTTATTTTATATTATTGCTGTAAATGTTGTTGTAACTCTGAACAACACTATTGTTCTGGGTATATCTTTGCTTGCTATAAGAATAAAAAAAAGGAAACCTTGCTATCAGTTGTAAACCTTTATTTTAGAGAAGGGCTTCCATTTTATGGATACAACCTTCTTCTTTTTGTTCCATCTTAACTTGTGATAAAAAAATTGTCCATCAACACAGCATCACAATTTATCCTTTTGTTCTTACTGGCAAGATGAAGTAACAGTTTCTTTTTCTTTTCTTATTTTTGCCCACTGTCAACGCTTACAGTTTATTTCCAAACAAGTTATTGTAGCTTTCCACTTTTATAAAACGTATCTGGGAAAAGAATTTTTTTTACTCCGATCTAGTGAGTGTAAGTTGGCATCTATGGAATTTTCGTATTGCTGTAAGATTATTCCGGGTTTCTAACATTGTAGAGACCATTAGTGTAAAGTAAACTTGAATTTTAGTACTTTGGAAGAAGTACCTTCTTCATAAGTGGTACTACGGATCTTCAACTTAGCTAATTTGCTTACATATAGGGATCGTTGACTGATAATAGCTTTAAAAGAATGCAATTTTATTATCTATAACACCCGACAGTTGAAAGCTGACTTTTAACATTAACTCTACGTTTCAGCCGTCCAATCAACGAGCTTATAGAAAATATAAGAATGCATATTATTTTCTTTCATTCCACCATGTTCCAGGCGGAAATTCACGCAGTTGGTGGAAGATGCTTTCAGTTTAAACTCAATAAGGGATATAATCAGGAGATAGTTATCCTATCCGACAGTCAGGCTGCCCCAGTGCCTCATGTGCTCTTGTTTTATCAGTTCTAAAATGGTTTGGGAATGCTTAGAAAACTTAACGACCTAGGCCTTTCCTTAAGAAATAAAGTTACTCTATTCTGGGTGCTGGGACACGTCGGTCTGGAAGGCAACGAAATGGCCACCATCCTGGTAAAAGAAGGCGCTGCATATTTTCTCTTGGGGGCTTAGCCTTTTTGAGGAGTCAGTGACCAGTTACTCTTGGAGAAACTCATGAAAGAGGAGATGGCTGAAAGAGCTCTCCTCTAGGACACTCTCCCGGGACTGAGGCCGACCAGGTTTAATACTGCAGAATAAACGACGATTGTATACTTCTCTACTCTCACCAATATAGACTTACGGACGGCTAAAAGATCCAACATCAACAGACTACAATATAAAATACTCCGCCGAAAGATACGTGGAATAAAATACCTGGAAAGGTCCGAAGGCCTTGCCATCAGTCTTGAGTAAGAATAGGATCCGTATTCTCACGGGGTAGTGTTCAATACTCAGGGGGACACCTGAGGAATCTGGGCCTAGAAGTTGAGGAAACTTCAATACATGTCCTCACCGACTGCGACTCTATCATTCAAAGAAGATTTAGTAGCCTGGGTTGTTACATTGTACCTTCCTTAGTACCCTCCAAGATTCTGGGATTCCTTAGGGAGCTCAACTTGGAGGAGGTGCTATAAATGAGCAAGCAAATTCACCTACCATACCAGAGATCCCATAATAGGCGCACTTGATGGACGCACTGCAAAAAACCTCCCTCCCCCCCCCCGATAAAAAAGCAATATACAAATATCTAAATGATCCTCAGGTCTTTCCATTAAAACGATAAACTACTTCGTTTGAGGATCAGAGGAAAAAAAGATATGGTGGAAACATAGCCGCATATTTTCTCAAGGGAAATATTAAGATTAAACATTTTCGACAAACCTTGCAATTTTTACTGAGCATTTACTTGGCCTAAATATTATAATTGTAAATAAGGAGATCATCCTTCTTGGTTTTCTAGGGATAATAACTACCTATTGTATGGCAGTGCGCTCGGCCAGTCCTCGATCAAATCTTGTAATGGCAGATTATAATTAATTCTCACTCACAACTTACTGAAAACCCTTCTAAGATTAGTTTTTCTAAAAAATGTTTCTTATAAAAGTGATTGGTTTGTTTACATTTACAATTACCATTCTACGTTGAAAGGAAATCATATGTTTTCAAGAAATCAAGAAAATTTCGAAAAATTCAGAACAGTAAAGTGGCACATTAGATTAACTGTTTTCTTTAAACTTGGCAATACATTTAATGTATCTTAGTATGAAAAAGGTTATTATTATTTGAAATATAAAGGTCAATATTAATACATAATTACTTTCTCTTACTCCTAGTAAGAGATATTGAGTTTTCACTGGAAATATCCGTTTTGAGGTCCCCTGAGTCAAAAAAAAGTGGAGTTTAGAAAATGATCTATGTGTGTATGAACTGCATAGCTCAAAAACGAAAAATCGCAGAAAGATCAAACTTGAAATTCCATTTAGGTATCACTATGGGATCCGAAAGTACGTTACCTCTCCAAATTCCTCAACCGGGAAGTACCACTTTATGATTTTTTTTTTTTTCTTCACTTTTTTGCTATTTTCTCAAAAATGGATAGAAAGATTTTCATTAAACTTGATACATCAACTAAGCATACTACGTTCTAGAACTTTTATTTGAAACATTTCTCCGGGAAAATTCATTTAAGGGCAATTTTGTGGGAGGAGTGGGGTAGGTTTTCTTCTAAAGTGCTGTTTCAGTTTATTTTATAACAATTCTATCATTTAAATAATATTAATTAGAATTAAATATGTTGTTGACATTAGGAGTTTGAAGAAAATCGGATGACCGAAAGTGCGTTTTTACTAGAAAGTATTTTTCAGTTTTCTGTAATTTTCTCTAAAACGGCTGCAACGTTTTTCTTTAAACTAAGTATGTGAACTACTTTTATTTCAAACATTTCTAAGGTTAAAGTCATTCAAGACGACTTTTGGGTGGAGCGGTGGGGTTATGTTTCCCTCTACAAGTGCTATCTTAGTTGATTATATTTTCAATGCTACCATCTAAACAAAATTAATTATAAATAAAATCGAGTACCAAAATTTCTTATTTACAGAAAATTAGAAAAACCGGAAGTGCGTTTTTACTGAATTTTTTCACTTTTTGCGATTTTTTTTCCATAAAAACGTTGACGAATTTCATTAAATTTGTTATACTATCTATAAAAATTTTGTAGTAACCCTTTGAAAATTGTCTAAGCAACACTAAAAGCTTGGGGATTTCAATAAACAAAAGATCTACTAGCAATAAACTGTTTATCTGTATTGATGTTTTTGGTGTTCGTTACGACCGCTATATTCAATGTTGTAAATTGGATGTGAGGTTCGGTCGTACACAAGAACTCTTTTTAAATTTCTACCGACGTTTCGGCAAATTTATTGCCTTTTTCAGAGTCTGTACAAAGGTTTTAAAAATAAAAATCAAAAACATAGAAACAACATAAAATATGAATTTAAAATAAATATTTTCAAAATAATTTTTTTTTTAAATAAAGTATGTATAAATAAACTAAATAAAAAGTATTATATATATAGCACATTTAAATTTATTTTAAACTATTGTTGTAGAACAGATCAATATTAAACTAAATCAAAACTATTAAAACTTTCACAATAAGTGGCATATATAAGAGTAAAGTATGGAAATAACTTAGGAAATGTACTTACAAAAATTTTCAGTTAGAATTACAGTAGTAATTACTCTAGTTTAATCTGTGACATACCATCACCAAGTGTTACGGACATTGGATGTGGGAGAGTGGATATGAAAACCGTGTCTTAATCTGTATGTTGTCTTGGAAATTCCAGGAGTTTTTTATAACTGAGGGATAGGTTTTTGGTGTCTGTTTGCAAATAATAATTGCATACAATACACACATGAATTTGACATGGAAAACCCTAAAATTCTCTCCATCAACAATAATAATAAAAAAAGAAATATAGTGGAAATGATTCATATTAAAAAAGATAAATTATCTATCAATTTTAGAACAGACACTAAAAACCTATCCCTCAGTTATAACAATCTCCTGGAATTTCCAAGACAACATACAGACTAAGACACGGTTTTCCCATCCGCTCTCCTAGCCCTTTATAAACCTTGACCCATCCAATGTCCGTAACACTTGGTGATGGTATGCCACAGGTTAAACTAGAGTAATTACTACTGTAATTCTAACTGAAAATTTTTGTAAGTTATTTCCATACTTTACTTTTATATATATCTCATATTGTCAAAGTTTTAATAGTTGTGATTTAGTTTAATGTTGATCTGTTCTACAACAATAGTTTGAAATAAATTTAAATGTGCTATTATATATCATACTTTTTATTTAGTTTGTTTATATAAAAAATTTATTTTGAAAATATCTATTTTAAGTTCATATTTTATGTGGTTTCTATTTTTTTGATTTGTATTAAAACTTTTGAACAGACCCTGAAGAAGGCAATAAATTTGCCGAAACGTCGGTAGAAATTTAAAAAGAGTTCTTATGTATGACCGAACCTCAACATCCAATTTACAACGTTTATCTATATGTTTAAATCAAAGACCCAAGAGAAGGCACAAAAAAAAAATACAAAATTTTTGTTCTTAAATTAACCTATATTTTTCTTTACATTATATTGAAGTTGACTTTAGAAAAAAACTTAACGTTGTTAAATATAATGAAAACAAGGCTCCAAATTCGTCACAGATATGTTACACACAGTAGTTTTAATATTAGCCGCAACTATTGCCTCCGAGCGCAAGTCAGCCGCGCATTATCTTCCGAGTCACGCCCATTAAAATGTATTAGCCAATTAGCTTCAATTTAGACACCGAATCTCCCACCTAGAAGCTAACTCTAGCAGTAGGATAAATTGAAATGAAAATAACTCGGTAATTCTATATTCTCTATATTTACTCTTCTGTTCTCACTAAGTAAATCGTAAAATATAAACAAATTTGTGAATATAGTTTCAGTTCGTGTGTTCATATTTTCAACATTCACCATCCATTCCCGCTGTTCAGTACAGGAACAAGCTACCCAGAATCCCCCAAATAATCAATTTAAAAAAAAAAAACTTTTTGCCTGATTTAGAGGACATCAAAATTTGGATTTTTCGGTGAAAGCTTTGTTTCAAAAATATGACACTATAATATTTCCTGTTGGAGCAGTAAGGAAACAGTTTTTTCTCCGTAGAAATGCTCCAAAGTTTTTTTTTTATTTTTTTGTCGGTGGTAGATGGTTGAGGAAGTAGTGCTATAATTACTACCTGTTAATATTACATGAATTTCTTGAAAGCGAAGTTTCAACTTTATAATCCTTTGTAATACTCATTATGTTTTCCACTAACAACAAACTTTTCTTGTATACAAGAATGGAAATCCTTGAGCTTTAGAAAACCTGCTTATAACAACCTACTACATTGCATAAACCATAAAAACAGATCTTTACATTAACTGAAAAGAAAAGACATTTCGTTTAAAAAATTATAAATGGAAAAGTTCAACCTTATTAATCTTACATAAAATATAAACAATTTTTTAATAACTTTAAAAGTTTTTTTATATAAAACAGAAATAAAAAAAAAACAACAAACAAACCATATTTTACTCTTCTATAATTTAATATTATTCGATATTTCTAGAAATGAATCTTTTAAGACATTTTATAATAATTATTTTAATGATCATTGGTTATGACGTCAGTTTTGTAATATTTTTAATGGTTTCTCTCTACAAGATTAAATATTATATTTCCAGATATCATGATTACAGATAAAATTAGATCAGATGGCTTCCCTGAGCGACTTTTCTGCCGCACCTCCCGATGATCGGGAAGTATTAATGAGGCCGCACACCGGCATGCTTCAAGAGAAGCATCAAGACATGAGGCACATGCTTCATTCATGTTTCAAACTCACCTCCCTATACCGAAAAAGCACATGTCTGTGTCCTTTTAATTGGATAGCATGCCGTCTTCCAGTGAAGACGATGTTGTAATATGATGTAATGACATGGAAAATCATACCAACGTCAAAGTGGTCCCAGCAGCTGCTATCTTAACAAAGGATGGCAGTAATAAAAGAGCAATTTATAACCAGCGACCTAGCAGGCCGCCGTCTTCAAGAAATGCCGGCCAAACAAACAACAAAGCCATTTTCAATACTTTACATCAAAGCAAGCACCGATAAGGTTGGCCACTGACCTAAATAAGGTCAGCAAACTACGAAGGTCGCACAATAGGACAGATGTCTTGGTGTGAGTGTGGCCAACACCGATATATAAACTCTATCATATACAACGAGAGAAGCATTATATCTTATACGACGATACGAGCACGTCCATATACACGAGCAGCAGTTTACGCGACTATATACAGTTTCATTTAAACTGATTATCTTTTAGTAGTGCATCTTAGTTCGTTTATTTTATCATTCTAATTTATTACTTATTTATCTTCTATTTATTCCTAAGTATTTTGCAGTTATTAGTATACGTTAAAATTATTGTTAAAATATAGTTTATTTTTATAAAATCCGTATTAATAATTCGATGTACTAACTTCCAAAATCTCTCAACTAACTTCCGCCCTCTTCAAGACATCTACTACATCAGGAATCACATCAAACGATTCCATTACATCTGTATATGTGGCTAAAATTACGTAAAAGGAGGTAAAGGAAGTGGGTGGGACCGTAGTTTTAATCAATCTTGTGTACAGTATGGCGCGTACGCTTTAGCAAAAGAGTTAATGAAGATCCGACAATATTCCAGTCTTATTACCGTATGAACCCAGAAACATACAAGGAACTTTTTCAGAGGGTTTCGTCTTTATTACAGAAGCAGGATACTAATTACAGAAAAGCTATAAGTGCTGATGAACAGCTACTTATAACATTAAGGTACCTTCAAAATACTGATGTCTTAAGTCACGCTGCATCGTAAAGGAACATGCAGACTCTTGCAGCGTCTGTCTGCGAAATGACGCTGACGTCAGCATCATGATTCAGATCTGTTAGCGGCAATTTCAGTAGTTTCATGCGATTCAATTGTGTTCCATTCATTGCGTCTTATTGCAGACTTTTTGTCTTGTCCGTTGCATGTCTTGACGCATGCCGGTGTGCGGCCTCGGCTTATTTTGTAACGAGGAACACTTTTTTGGACAGCGAGAAGGCGGTTGTCCTAGCGAAGGAGGCCGCGAAGGCCTCATTTTTATAGGTCTCGAACCCTTCTGCGATTTGTCCAGGATGGAAAAACAGCGTCTGCAATGGTGGGAGAGAACACCACGATAGAGGCAGGCAAAACTCTTCATTAAAAAAACATTTGCCTCAATTTACTAGAGACCTACTATAAAACTTAGCCGGAATGATATAAGGATTGTTAGTGGATCAATTAATTGGGCATTGTAGGCTGAATAAACGCATGCACCAGCTACTACTCGCAGACAACTCGATCTGGCGATTTTGTAAGGCCCAGAGAGAAACCCCAGGACACACATTGTTTGTGATTGTGCCGGGCGATGAGGAGATGGTTTCTTCACTTGGAAGCAAGCAATCCAGAGTAAAATGAGTAAAAATCAATCAAAAAACAATTGAAGTGAGAGATAGGCCAAGTACTAAGACAAAAAAAAACTGTTGTGAAACACTCACTCAACTTTCTCTTACTGAAGTTTGCAAAATTATAATTGCCAAATTTACTTGGAACTTGTACTTTTTACTAATTGTTTACTTATCTTCAATTTTATATCAATGGGGGCATTTAAATTGGATAAAATGACTTGTTTGAGGAAAACATAACTTTCCCTTCACACCCCTAAACTTCTTTAAATGAGTTTTCTCAGAAAAAAGTTTTAAACAAAACATATAGGACCCCGTATTCATAGTTAGTATCCGTCGATGTTTTATGGAGAAAAACGCAAAAAACTGTTCTGTAAAACCCACTTTCGTTCAACCTATTTTCTTCAACTTGGTGAGGTAGCCGGTTACTAGGGTTAGTATAATAATTAAACATAAGCGCCCCCTACACGGTCAATAATATTGTCAATATTAGCATTGACAATATAACCATCAATACTCATGCTAACCGGTCTCAATACTTCATTACCTTACACGATCAATATTATTATCAATATTTTTGTCAATAACTTTGCTCAGTACTTACTACTTCTGCCACTAGGAGAGTGAATCTACGTGTTTTTACACGGTTTTTAGCTGGTTTTTTTCCCCTTCCAAAAAATGAATAATCGTACAAAAGCTTGCGTAGCTATTATTTTGGCGTTTAGCACTACTCGTCAAGTGAAAATGCAAACACTGGATGAAAGAATGGTTGAAGAAGAGAGATGAATATTCTCATTTAGTACTTTTGAAGGAAATTAGCTTCTCAAGAACTACTTTCAAATGGATGAACCTACCTTTAACAAATTTTTACAGATGGTTGAACCATTTTTGAAAAGACAGGACAGAAATATGAGAGAAATTATAAGTGTTAGGGAAAGATTAGCCTTAACCCTGAGGTACTTGGCCACAAGAAGAAATTTTGAAGACTTAAAGTTTTCAGTCATAATGTCCCCAACAACTATCAGCAAAGCTGTAAAGTTGTGAAACCTTTATATATGTCCTACAAGACTTTGAAAAA